>APFE031119101.1:0-25409 GCA_000404065.3 Pinus taeda | reverse complement strand
AAAAAGTTCTTTGTTCATCTTTCTTGCAACCCATTTTAAATTTAAACTTTGAAATTCTCAATGGTTTGGCCATTCTAGTTTTGACTGCTAGGTTTTTGAATTAGAGCAGTTATTACAACTCTCATGCTCTCACTCTCTGGCCATTTATTTAAAATTTTAAGTAATTTTGTGGATGTCATTGGAACTAGTTCAGTCCCAGTCAAGAATTTTCTCCAGGGAGACAACACATAGTATAGATGTTATTAATGTTGTTTTAATTCTATGTTATTAATGATCCTCATGCTAACCTAATATTATACGAAGGATTTTGGATGTTTGTGTTTGGTTTCATATGTGTGGAAAATGGAGACTAAGAGTTGAGGTATACCCTAAGCTAGTTGCATTAGCAAACTATTGGATTCTCATTTGAGAGGTGTGATCTTTCATCCCCCATATTTCATTTATTTTAGGGTTTGAATAATATAGAGATTGGATTGGAATGTCATTGTACACTTATCACACACATATTGCACATGTATGTCTAGTGATCCTTGAGAAAGGATCATGGAGCGAAAACTCTCTATGGTTGGGTAATTCTAACTACAACACCTCGTATAGAGATCAATGATAACACATTGTATACTTCTCATTTTGATTCAAATGCATTGATCTAGTTATGCATCCAAATCTTCTCCCTCAACCATGAACTATTCCAATGTATTCTACTTTGAACCTATTATTCTTCCCCTAGCATTGACATTAATGACAAGACATTCTCCAACAATCTCCCCCTTTGTCATTGATCTCAATCATCTACATTTAAGATGTGTTGATGATTTTTAAAGTTCATAATGTTTTTCATATATCTTTACTTAAGAAATATATACATGATAACTCTCACATAATTCATTGGAAAATGCTACAAGTGGAACCCGAAGGAGACTTTTTAAAAGAGCCTCTTTGTATCCTAGACCTAAAATAGATCTCGCTGCGGAATCGAGCCATCATTTGGGTTAAGGTGAAATGGAAGTATTTAAATCTTAAAGAGGCTACATGGGAGGAATATTAAATGCAGAAGAATTATCCAACATTGTTCCAGAGGGAAATAACTAAGAAATAAACATCAGGGATAGTGAGAATTAAAGGGGTGGTGGGGGGGCCAGTGGGAAATGTAATACCCCTCTCTTGTAGTAGTGTTGTTTTCTTTCATTTACGTTAGTGCGATTGGAAGAAAGAAAATCCATAGAGTACATTGAAATGCTTATGTAAATATATAGTTTTATTAGCAAGTAAATAATTAGATTGAAAGCACTTGGGAATGAGACAGTTGAGTACGTGATTTTTACCAAAGAAAATATAAATTAAAATCTCATTAGTAAATGAGATTGAGATAACTCTTCCATGACAAAGATTCTACATACGATTTAATGGATAGGAGAGAAAATCCATTAAATCACCTAGCTGGGGAAAGATGCTAAGCATGGATAATAATAAAACGTCGCGAGAAAAGAAAGAAGGCTTTAAAGGAAAATCTTATGCTAGTGGAGTTAAGAACCACAAAAGCGGGATGTCACTGAAGGAAAATTTGATTGTGGAATGAAAAGTATAAACCCTCTATTAACAATATCAATAGGGGTTGTTGATATATTTGGCAAGTACTCTCAGATGAGGGGGAACTAGAGATACAATTCATGGTTAGGTGGCTAGTGTGCTCATCAAGTGTAATTTTTGCAACGATTTTGGCTAAGAAATTTGTGCATAATTATCTTTGTGAATGACTCAATAAATATTTTGATGCACCTTGTTATATATTTAAATATATAGTCTATTTTAAGGATTGGTATAGAAAATGATATATGCTCACCTTGTAAATATTGTAATTAATATCCAATGCTATGATAGATAACATGATGTTAATCTTGTAAAATATTTTGATAAATATATCATGTTGTGATAAATAATGTGCTGAGGAATGATATAACTCTGATAATGAGTAGAAATTAATATATAAATCTATGAAGGATTATTTTTGGTGAATTTATGTCAACCAACTCCAAAGAGCTGTAAATTCCATGCAAAGTATGATTATCTTATCAATTTCTATATTCAATTACTTTTAACACTTCTTTAAATATATTTTTGGGATGATAATTCTATGCAGAGTGTGCAAAGTATCTCATAGGCTTATTAATTAATGAGAAATCACAATGTGTTCAAGATAGAAGGGAAGGAAATTTAACTAGTTCCACTGTGTAAAATTGTGAATTCTTAAGAAAAAAATTAGCGAGCGATCCTAAGAACAACACAGAAGAATGTATAAAATCTAGTTTTAAGAATGAATTATTATAATTAAGTAAGTAACATAAAATGAAGCAAAAGTTATAGCATTATCAGCATCTATAAAAATGATTGATCTCTAAATCACGAATGAAATATGCATATACGAAAAATAAAATAAAAATGAAGATTTATAGGAAACATTTGAGTGAACATATTATCAAAGAAAAAAATTATTGATATAGAGAAAATCGAGGAATAGTACCACCTGAAAATCTTCATACTAATGGAGTAAATAAGGTAGTGACTTTTGATAAGAGACATAAATCACACCAAAAAGATGTCATAAAATTTTGTGCAGTGAAATTTAGATGATCCCATGTGAAAAATTCTCAGATTGAAATAGTAAAAGTATTAAGAAGGATTTGGAACTTCAAATTATAATAACCATAGATCGTTTTGCCGATTTTTTACTTGAGTAACTATTGGTAACAGGTAAATTACATTTGTGAACTCGTGAATTACTAGCAGTAAAGCCACATGTGCAAAATGTAATTTTAGACAAAGTAGTGTTAAACTATTTTCCTTATTTTACATCACATACAATACTCATGTAAGTAATTTCATTTCGAGTAAATATACATCAAACAAAGTATAATCATGGACAACCTATGACAATATTCACTCTAACCAAACTAGTAAATAAAAAAATAGAGTGACATGAGAAGTATGGTACATGGAATTGATACAAGCAACAGAGATCTTTAGAGTTCCCATTTTATTTAAAACCAAAACACTAAGATTTAATATATAATCATATGTGACCTGCCTTTTAAGGAGCAATGGCAAACGATGAAAAACATACACAAAGTCGATAATTATGTAACAATAAAAATAATAATCAAAGTGAGTGGGGAGTATATTAAAAACATGTAATACAGAACAATCATTTACATAACTCTTAGGGTTTAAATTATAAATGGAGAATACACTATATGTTGCAATTCGGTGGTGTTCGGTGGTGAACCGAGTTCACTCATTCAACTGGAAGAATAGTTATGTTCAAGCTCTACAATTTAAGGAGGGGTTTAGATGAACCACCAAATTAAACATTGATCTATCGAGATAGACCCAGTATGGAGACTGTGTACATCCATAACAAGCAACAAATCGTATGGAATTTGCATGTTGCAGTGAGAACGAAGATTAGTAGTTGCGTATTTTCCACTTAGGAGACACACTTATAATGGTCATGAGGGCCAAAATTTCCACTTAGGAGACATACTTATAATGGTCATGAGGGCCAAAATACCTGCAATGCATCCAACGAATATAATTAGCCGAGTGTGATGCGTAAGGGAAAATAACAATTGAATTGTAAAAACCCAATGTCAAATTTAAGAGAAAACTACATATCTAAGAGAGAGTTGATAAAAAAGAGTAGTTTGATGTGAACTTTTGAACGTCAAGGAGGAAACTACAGGAAACCAAAAACTAAGTTCAAGAAAAAATTTATATGCTGGGCACATTGGAAAAAACCACTAAAATATACGTATACAAAAAGAAAACTGAACTTGGAAATTTATTCACTCTAACCTGTTGAAACATATACGGTAATCATGGAAACATTGGAAAAAACCACTAAAATATATGTATACAAAAAGAAAACTGAACTTGGAAATTTATTCACTCTAACCTGTTGAAACATATACGGTAATCATGGATCCTCGTAAATGAATGTTGTGCTGTGGAAAAATGTACTCGGATTTAAAAAAACAATAATAAAAACCCATTAGTGGAGAAGTGGGAACACCACTACAATAGGAAACATTTCACAATTAGTCTAAAATTTTATTGCCAGGTATAAGAGTAAGACAAAATTAATTTGATAGTTACATCTAATTGCAGTAAAAACACAAAAAAAATTACCTTTTGACGTAACATTTTGTCATTGCTTGTGCAATAAGAAGAGGTCCATTTAGATATTCAATATTACAGGGCATGGATGAACACGCCCTTCACTTGAAACAAGCATTTGGCCTAGTAGCTAAAAATAAAATTGTTGGGTGTGATCTCGAACAGGTGCTCATAGCAAAGGTGGCTAGTGATAAATAATACCGGAGGGGCATCAATCCTTGTCTTAGACATTAATGCATGTTAGGGTCCTGCCCCTGCCCACTCATCCTTTGGCAAACACCTCTTCTAGGGAACTTCTAATTTGTTCTATATTTCCCCCCTTTTTTTTAATATGAGGGAGATGTTTAATTCCCCCACTAGTCAATATGGAGGTTGCATGTGCAATCTTGCACCACATGATGAAGTGAATCTGTAATTCATTCCATGTTAAACATATAGTTGACATGTCATATTTAAAAAAGAAATATTAATAACAAAAAAGTATTAGTTATAAATAAAATATTTCAATGTCCATAGTAACATAATTTCATATAAACTTCATGTAGAGAGATAAAATAGTTGGAAAACAAAATCCTATCTTTGAAATACAATACATGAATACATATATTACTTAAATATATTTCAACATCAACTTCATATATATTTGTATATAAAAAATTAAATTAAAAATAGAATATTTCAATATTGAATATAAACAAAATATTTCAACATCTATTTTAAACAAATTAATTTTATATATAGAAAACAAATATTACTTTATAATTTTTAATATTTTGTAACTGTATAATTATTTTAGTTTTTAATATAGAATTTATCCTTTAGAAAATATTAACTAAAATATTTCAACATCAAATATATAAGAAATATTTTAACATCAAACAAAATATAAATTTTAAAATTATGAATAATATATCTTTAATTTATAATGAGAATTTATACTATTTTGTAATCTTACATAACTTTCTTTCCCAAGATACTCTTGAATCATAGATAAAATGAAATATTCAAAAAAAATCTGAAACACACCATTAAACATTAATATTAATATTAAAACATTCAAATAATTAATAAACTAGTAGTCAAAATAATTATGATGTCTCGCTTTACGTTTTATTAACTCCTAAGCCAACATAAACAGTCACGAAGTCTGGCTTTATCAACATCCATGCCTGAAATCAGAAATATAACTATCGTCTATCATAGTGGCCGCATTGTGGGCATTCCATGCACCCAAAACAACCAAAAAGGCAATAGTCGCATCCTGTGCATAAAGATCCGTTCTGAGCCGTGCTATTCGCCCTAAACACACACATCAAACAAACTATTAAAACAATTTTTTATAGTGTAACTGAATTTAACACTATCAACTACCACCACAATGACACTCTTTTCTTTAGAATTTGGTAATCCTACGATAAAATCTATTCAAGCCTCCTCCCAACATTGATTTGGAATTGTTAAAGGTTGTAACAAACCCAAGACCTTAATTGTCTCAAATTTTTTTTGTTGGAAAACGAAGAATTCTTCAACAAACATTTGAATATCATATTTAAGCCCCCCCTATCTAATTTCTTCTTGGCCTTGTGGTAAATTCTTAAAATTCCCTACTGCACTCCCAAGGAAGAGGTCTGCAATTCCAAAATGACATTTTGTTTGAGTTGGGAATTCTTACAAAGATATAAGTTGTCTTTGTACCATAATGAATCATTTTTCCATCTAAACGTATGAGACATATTGGGATCTTGTTGCAACTTTTGAATGAGTATCCACATTTATTCAAAATTCTTCCATTCATCCCTTGCTTCGATTATGCAATTTGGTTGTATAATAGAAATCACACAAAGAAATCATTTGACATCCTCATCATTTCTTGAGAGTGCATTTGCAACAACATTTTTCTTCCCTTTTTGTAGATTATTTCAATGTCATAACCCAACATCTTTGTTATGAAACCAACTCACAAAAAGATAGAAAAGATAGATCAATGCCTTAAAAATTAGCCTCTTTGAGGTGTAGACCTCCTTTATATTACACAAATGAGCAATTATTGGATGTTAGAAATGAAAACACCTACTTTCTATACATAGGAGTCTAAGGGGTCATAGTATAATCAAATTCAACATAACAATAATAATGAAAGGGAACAACAATAACAATAGTGGGCTTATTTGGGGCACAATAATAACAATACGGGGACTACGTGGGCACAACGATATAATAAGTGGGTTTCACTAATAATAATAAGGGCTTAAACTAGTAGTATAGGGACCTAACAAGCCCCTTTCCTTCAAAAAGTGTTGTCCTCAATGCTTGAGTAGTTCAAGATGGTTCCGTATAAACTTCTCATCCTCCCTTGTGGAATATTCAGCAGGTAAGTTCTTCCACATGATGAGATACTCTGAAATTGATCGATTTCATAGTTGCCAATTTCTTGTTTCTGTGACTTCTTTAGCTTCCAATATGATTTTTTCTTCCTCTTCAAGTTATAGTAATATTACTTGAACTGGGATCTTCTGCAACTTTTGAATGAGTGGAAACACTTCTTCATAATATTTCCATTCATCCCTGGCCTTGTTTATCTAATCTGATTGGATAATAGAAATAGCACAAAAAAATGCTTCCATGTCCTCATCCTTTCTTGATAGTGCATCTGCAACAACATTTTCCTTTCCTTTTTTGTAGATGATTTCAAAGTCATAACCCAACATATTTGTGACCCATTTTTTTGTTCTTTTGAAGGTAATCTTTACTCTAAAAAGTATTTAAGACTATCATGATCCATTTTTACCTTGAAGTATATTCCCATTAGGTAAGGTCACCATTTCATAAGTGCATGAAGTATTGCAAACATTTCCGTCTCATAAATTGCTTTCTTGAGCGACATTTGTTTGTATAGATGTAGCTGTAAAAATACCCAATCTCCTACATCAAAAATTATTTCATTGCGATGTTGATATTCCTGTTGTTTCATTCGATTATGCACCAAAGTGGCGTTATCTTTTAAAAGTTGGAGAAATTGTTGTTGACGCTTGATGTGATATTTCACTACTTGAAATTTTTTCTTCTTGATATGTCCTTCTATCTTGAGAGTTTGAGTAGTGGTAATTTGTGCCAATGCATTACAAGATATGGTTGGATTCATTTCTTAATGCTTAATGTGATCTTTCACTTCTTGAACATTTTTCTTATTGATATGTCCGTCTATCTTAAGAGTTTAAGGATTGGTAATTCTTACCAATGATTTACAAGATATGTTTGGATTCATTTCTTCCTTCTCTGGGGTTGGTTCCTGGTGTATATCCTCTTCTTTTTACATTTCTTAATCCTTTTCTTCCTCCACTTAACAATGTATGTAAAATAATTTCTTCTCAACACACTTATGACCTTTAGTGTATTTGCTATCAGAATTGTAACAAAGCCCTTTTTCTATTTTTTCTTCCAGTTTTTCTGTTGTAAACCTTGTAGGTTATGGAAGGCTAGGAGCAAACACACATCCATATTTATAGCTATGAGTTGTAAGATTCCTTGTTTCCATAATTCCGCTTTCAATTTTTCTTGGCAACCTGAATGCCTTCTCTAATGAATCAGGTTCCCAAAGATGAACCTCATGTTGAATGTTATCCTTTAGTCCCTATGAAGGAATCAATCCTTTGCTTCTCTAGAATATCATTTACCCTTATATTCAATTTTTGGATGTCCTCAATGTGCTCTTCCATTGAACCCTTCTGTTTGAGATTTATCAACTATCTAAAGGAGGTGTTTCTCTTTGTATCCTCATAATATGGTATCATTTCCTCCGTGAAAATTGACCAGGTGACAAGTGATTTACAAGAAAAAAACTCTCTATACCATACGAACTGATTTGGTTCTAAATATAAACATGCAATATGTACATTTTGTAACAGTCGTATATCATGTAAATAAAAATATTGCTCCATCTATAGTATCCAATTTACTGGATAGCAAAACAAGCTCTGAAATTCAGGCCCACGCTGCACCACGATTTCAGCTCAAATGGGTTTTAATTTGAGAGTCTGAACCATTGTAGAAATAAAATTATAGCAAAAATTCCACGCTGATCTATTTGAGATGGAACTTTGGAGTTTGTAAAAACCCTAACGTCCTTAGATCATATCTCCATAAATATAGCGAGAAACATTTGGAAATATTTTCATATAATTATTTATCCTCCAATAATTTGAGCACCCTATCAACATGTTCGACATGATCCTTCCAAGACTCGTTGTACATTAGTATATCATAAAAAAATACTAAAAAAGAAATTCTAAACAAGGTTTCGAAAATGGAATTCATTAAACCTTGAAATATAGAAGGTGGATTGATAACGACAAAAGGCGTGACCAAAAAATCATAATGACCCTCTTGAATTATAAATATTGTTTTGAGACTGTCTCCAGTATTCATTCTAATTTGATGATATCCTAAATGAAGGTCAAACTTGGTGAAGTCAATTTCTCCATGGAATTCATCCAACAATTCATCAATGTCAGGAATGGGAGATTTATCTTTAATAATGAACTTGTTGAGCTCCCTACAATCTAGACACATGTCCCACGATTCATCCTTCTTATGCACCAATACTACTCAAGAAAAAATAAAACTTTGAGTAGGTTTAATTATACCAACCTCTAACATTTCTGCAGCCATACATTCAATCTCACTCTTTTGCGCATAGGGATATTTGTAAGGCCTGATGTTTGGAGGAATAGTTCATGGAATCAAATGAATAGCATGATCATGATCAAGAATAGGTGGGGAGCCTGTGGGAATCTAAAATACCTTGGAATGATTGTGCAAGACTTTTTAGAGATCTATAGAAATAGATGATCTCGATGTTTGAATCTCTGAGTGGAAAAATTGTGCAATTACGCCTTGTTTTTCTTTATTTATATGCATTGTCATGCCATTACAGCTGATTAGCTTTCCTAGTTTCCCTATGGTACCGCTTAATTCAACTTCCTTTCCTTCCCAAAAAGATTTCACGAAAATTTCTTGAAAATTAAAATCTATCGTACCCAAATATTGTAGCCATTGGACTCCTAGTACGACATCAACGCCGCCCATTGGAATGGAAATAATTAGACTATTCAATACATATTCCCCCATGGTTAGCTTGATATTATGGAATTTTCCAGAACAAATTTTAGTTCCTCCATTTGGAGCCGTCACTTGACACTCTATTGTTGGATATGGGAAGAAATTCAATTCCTTGGCTATCTTAAAATGAATAAAATTATGGTTACTACCCAAATCGATCAACATTATCACCTTTTTATTCTTGGTATGTCCTTCTATCGTGAGATTTTGGGGAGTAGTAATTCTTGCCAATGCAGTACAAGATATGGTCGGATTCATTTATTCTTTCTCTGGGGTTGGTTCCTGGTGTATATGCTCTTCTTTTGATGTTTCTTGTTCCTTTTCTTCTTCTTCTTCATAGTCTTTGTAAAATAATTTCTTCTCAGCACACTTATGATCTTTAGTTTAATTTCTATCACAACTATAACAAATCCCTTTTTCTCTTTTTTCTTCCAATTACTATGGTGTCAACCTTGTAGGTTTTGGAAGGATAAGAGAAGCAACACTTCCATATCTATAGTTTTGAGTGGTGGACTTCTTTGTTTCCATAATTTCTCTTTCAACTTTTCTTGCCACCCTGAATTCCTTCACCAATGAATCAGGTTCCGAAAGGAAAACCTCATGTTGGATGTTATAATTTAATGTCCCTCTAAAGGCATCAATCCTATGTTCCTCTGAAACATCATTTACCCTTATATTCAATTTTTGAAAGTCCTTAATGTGCTCCTCCATTGAACCCTTTTGTTTGAGATTTATCAATTGGTTAAAGAAGTTGTTGCTATTTATATCCTCATAATGTTCTACCATTTCCTCCTTAAAAATTGACTAAGCGAGAAGTGGTTTACAAGAATGAAGACATTGATGCCATACAAAAAGATTGGGTTTTAAATATAAAGTTGCAATGCATGCCTCTTATGTGTGTTTCACATTATGGAGATCAACATATTGCTCCATTTGTAATATCCATGTTATCCGATCCTTGCCATCAAAATTCCTCATATCGCTATATGCAATATGGTGGTTATTCAATCCAATGTTAGATTCTATGAAATCCTAATTAACATTTCTTTTTTTCTCATCATGAGTTTCATCTATTATCATTTCGTCATTAGGAAGCATTTGTTGTAGCAACTTTGTCAACCCTTCCATGTCTACTTTTAAACCATCCTTAAAACCTTCCATGTCTTATTTTAAACAATTATTCAAACCATCCATCTTAGCTTTCATTTCCTTTTTGGATACTCTTTGCGAGAGCGAAATTTGTTGCTTTTGGCATTGTAATTTTGATATATCATATTGTGTTTCTTCCTCTTCTTCATGCATCATAGTACAGATTTATGGTTGCTTACTAGGTGCTTCATTTTTCTTACTTTGAGTAATTTTGGAATAAAACAATGATATTTATGCTTCAATATGCCACTTGAATCACTTCAACCTGATCTTTCAAACAAACCTTATGCAAATTTTAAAACAATACACACTTTTTTCTTGCTTTGTAGGAGCTCAGTATTGAATTTTTTGTATCTCTATAAATTTGGATCTTCAAGGTTTGAAATAAGGTCTTATGGTGTCCCTCTATGTATTCCTTCCAATGCCACAAGTCAGACTAAATTTTCATTCTTCAAGGTAAAGTTATGTCAAATATCCATTGATGGCGTGATTATGGACTCGTTCAGTAGAGTGAACATGTACAGAGTTCCACGTGCCACTGTTTTGACCTTCGACACTGAAAATGATACACAAGATACTACAGTCCGTTCAATTGTGGAAATGTTTTACAAAATTCAAATCCAGTGCTCGTAGAGGACGATATGATTATTTTATCAAGGCCACCTATGTGAGATAAAATTTTGGAGCATGCAAAAACCCTAACTTATGTGGATCATATCTCTCAAACTATACTGAAGAAATAGCTGAAATTTTTACACGCATTTCATCAGGATTTCAGCTCTTCGTGGTAAAACTTTTAGCTTTTGAACCTTTGTAGAAAGATAGTTATAGCAAAAATTCCACAATGACCTGTTTGCAATAGCGAAACCATTGAAACCAAAGCTCGCATACCAAATGTTACGCATCCATCTTAGAAAAGTATAGATCAATGAATAAGAAAGTATCCTCTTTCAGGGGAAAGCCTCCTTTACATTACATAAATGAAAAATTCTTGGATGATACAAATTAAAATACCTCCTTTCTATATATATGAGTCTAAGGGGTCACGATATAATCACAGCCTACATAAAAATAATAACGATAGTTAGCTTTAATGGGGCACAATAATAGCAATATGGGGAGTACATGGGCAAAACAAAAAAGGATGGGGCTATGCCAACAATAAAAATACGGTGCTACACTGGTAGTATAGCGACCTACCAATGTTACTACTCGAAATAAACAAAAATAACACAGTAATTATGCTAAACCCATTTTAAGTTACTTGTGCATACAACACGGCAATCACACAACAACACATGCCAGAACTCTATGACAAAGAAAATGAGGAAAGAAAGAGATTAGGAAGCTGAACTCCAGGGTATTCCATACCCAACTACGGAAAAAAAAGCGGAGAAATTTTAATGAATGACCGTGGTACCTCTAAGGGAAATGGGAATAAATAAAACATCTGTGTCAAACCCAAGCCCTCCAAATGCTAGTCAATTTCATCACCTGACGGGTACCTTAGTGAAGTAAACGTAGCGTAACACTTGAAAGTAAGATAAATCTCATTGATTCCACAAGCTTATTAAGAGGATGATTACAAATTTTGAGTAGAAGGACTCAAAATAAAGACCGTTCTAGTTATTCCTCTCTGTCTCCAAGTTGAAAATGCTACAGTAGAAGAGTAAAACTACGTAAAAGCGTCAAATGGCCATGACAATTAGATTATAGGTGCATAAACCCTCTCACCCTCACAAAAATGTTTTATGAATAAACAAAGAGAAATGAGAGGTGAAAGAGTTAAGGTTCGAGTAGATAAACCACAACCTTAGAATGAAATCGTGTAAATCGTTGCGATAGATGGAGCCCAATACTAATGGAATGTTTTAATCACATGGAAATTTGACATGTGCTAGTCTCATATCACCAAGTGTAAACATATGAGCATAGTAAAAAACTATAGAGCACACCTTACATCCCACATGGGTGCCTGATTAGGTGAATTTACATGTTAGAAACAATGAATGGACTATAGAAACGTAGGTTGGATATAAGCTCGACTAGACCCCCAAGTAGTCATACATATTATATGCCTTAGAACTTAAGTAAGGTACAATTTAGATAAGGACATACAAAAATTACCTCATAAGGTAACAACATTTTTATCATTAGAAGTATCTATACAAAGTATACTAAAACAATGAGTATATCTACATCAAGGATATACATATGGAGTGAGATCGCTAATTGATTACCAAATTTCATCGTGTGAATTTTACGATAGAATGTTATGTTCTAAACTCAAATGTATGTATTATTATTAGGGGCCAGTGCATGTTACAACGAGACAATATCCATGTAGAACATTGTAACTAAAAAAAACAAATTTAGGCAAAAATTGAGTACGTGACAAATGGTATCAGAGCATAAGTTCAAAAACTAGGCCTACGGGAAACCACTAGAGTGAATAACCTTGTAAATAATGGTGTATATCGGTTTCATTCCTTAGTGAATCTCAGCTTCATCAAACAGCTATCAGTCCTCTCATACTATGCCCGGGGTGTTTTGCTTCAATGCATAGACTCGGTCTTTCTTCCACCTCTATACATGATATTCCCGTTTATGAATCTCAAACTCCACGGGTTGTTTCAAACTTGTGGACTTGCTACATGAGAGGAATGGTCCCCTTGCAAGATTTTCCTTCAGTACATCTCAGACATGTACTTTCATGCTCTTTTTGAATTCAAGCTTCCTTGTCACCATCTGACTCACAGACCTCCAATGCTATGTGCCAATGGACGTGGTCCCCAGTGGACTTCCTGTAGCTTAATACATCCTTGAACTCAAAAGCATCTTTTAAAATTCTATTTTCAAACATGTACCTTTCCATCGACGAATGCCACCTTAAAACCTTCGACTTCCATTCTTGGGGTTCCTTGTTTCCTTGAATATTCAAACGTGTCCTTGATGACCTGCATCTCTTCCATTCAGACACTCCTACGCATAAGGGCTAAAATCATAACCAAGACATCTACCTTTCCTTCCACCCTTAGATCCAAACTTCTCAACGAAGTGATCTTTAGGTAGGCCATCAAAAGTTCTACTGCGCCATTTTGGTAATATGCTCTACTTTAACTTCACCCTAAGGGAATTATGAAGAACCCATTGATCCTTCTGTCTTGTCCCAACTGTCTTTGGGGATTGCTCTTTCACTCTTGCTTGGGTATTGTCTTCACCTCAACTCTGATGCCATGTTAATTTTAGGTATGTTCTATGCTAGAGCAATTTATTTAAATTTTCACAGTTATCAATCACATCAGCATTAAGATAAACTACAGATAGAACATAAATATAAATCGCATAAGACATGCCAAGACAAGAGGAAACAAGATGTGGTAGTAGCTAATGACAAACTCCATAATGTGGGGAAACCATTGATCATTTTTTCATTTATGTTCTTCATAGTCTAGCAGAGAAACTGAGAGAGATAGTACATTTACAATAGAAGTCAATACTTTGACTTATGATATCTATAGAGATCAGTTGAAGACATATTGCTTCAACTGATTCTCTAAGGTGACTTCTTCACCTATTATAGTGTTGCACCTTTTCCATTTGCTGCACCTTACCGTGTAGCACCATCATGCTGCATCATACTATGCTTCCCATACATCATGTTGTTCATGCATCATTTTTTCCATGATCATGCTTCCCATTCATCATGTAGCTCTTGGATAATGTGCATCATCATGCTGCAACATACTATGCTGCCCATACATCATGTAGCTCCTCACTAATGTGCATTATCATCATTATGCTGCCTGTGCATAATCATGCTGCAATACTATAACACTGTCATCAGCGTTAGCTACTTGCTATGGCTTGCAGCCTAGCAAAGTAGCTAGGCTATAGATTCCAAATCGTCCATGCAGTCTCAAACTACACAATCATGTTGTCATCTACAGTAATCTGTTTTCAATATATATATTACCTGAGTGTGAAAGCTATGCATGTATATATATTTCCTGAGTGACTGCGTGTATATGTATATTCATTGAGCTGCCTATCCACCTGGGTTTTACATATGTATATTTATTGAGTTGTTTTTGTGTATCCACATACATTCATGAAGTTGTTGCTTACATTACTGTGTGGACAACATATATATATTTCATATATTATAGCGTTCCATTCCAGTGAGCAACAATGATCTCGGATAGGCTCTTCTAGCCTTTTTCTACACTTCATGAAGACTCATCCCATACATAACAATCTCTCGATTTGTAATTTTGTGATGCCAAATGGATGACTGTTATAGGTCAGCGAAGAGAGAACCCTTTGCCTCAATATGCAGATGCAGATAATGGGAGAGATAGGGCTCCTCTAGCCCTTAGATGGCTTTGGTCTCTTTGGTATTGACCTATCCATCCAATATGGGTCCAGATTAGATCTACAACCCAACAGTATTCCCATGAAACCCTAGATCAGAGTAGAATGCTGGTTAAGAGAACAGACTTCGTATGATGGAAAAAACCTTCTATGACGACTACTGCTACCTTCTCTCGTTTATCCTGTCACTTTGCTTTCCTTCAAGAATGAATCAGGATTGAATATGTGTATGCATAATACTAGGGCATCATCCATGTATAAGCTAGGGCATCATTGAATGCATATTCTTGATAAGTTGCTGGTCTGCTTGATAATAAATCCATAATCAAAATAAATTCATATCTCCATAAATAGTTATCGGAATTGGATGATCTTTAGATCAGTCATACACCTCTCGACGAGAGGGATCCAAGAAGAGAGAGGGAGGGAAGAAGAAAGACATAGAGAGTGAGAAGTGAAGAGAGACGGAGTGACCATGGAGAGATAGAGATAAAGAGTGTGTTCATGGGTGAGATAAAGAGACATATATCGAGAGATGGAGACAAGGGGGGAGAGAAGGAGAGATAAGGATAAAGTTATGGATATAGTAACATAGTTGGAGAGAAAGAGAATATTGGAGGGAAAAGTTAGAGAGAGAGAGAGAGTGAGAGAGAGAGAGAGAGGGAGGGAGGGGGGAAGATAGAGGGTGGCAGGAGAGAAAGGGAGACAAAAGAAGAATGAGATAGAGGAGTTCAGAGAGAGGAAGAGAGCAATGGGGCAAGATTGAGGATTGCAAGAGAGAGAGAGAGAGAAAGAGAGAGAGATAGAGAGAGGGAGAGAGTGTGAGAAAGAGGACTTGAGAGAGAGGAGGAGACAGGGAGGAAGACAAGAAGAGAGAGGGAGGGATAGAGATATGTAGTTGGAGGGGGAGAGAGGGAGGAAAGAAGAAAGACATAGAGAGGGAGAAGTGAAGGGAGGGAGGGAGTAAAAAGAGAGATATGTTCAGATAAAGAGGCAAAGCAAGAGAGATGTAGAGAAGGGGGGAGGAGAGAAAGAGGCATATAGTAACAAAGTTGGAAGGTGAAGAGATAGAGAGAGAGGGGTAGGATGTGAAAGAGTGGAAAGAGGTAGGGAAAGAGAGATTCATAGATATGGAGTGAGAGAGCGTGTGTGTTTGGAGGGGTGAGATAAAGAAAACATAAGGATAGACGGAGAGAAATAGAGATATAGATGCAGGGCAGAGAGATGGAAGAATATTTCTTCCACTACATACATTGATTTAGTGTAGATGGTGATTTCTAATCCTATTTTATTACTTGCACTAGATGCATTGATTTTAGTGTAGATGCTGATTTCTAATGATATTTGATTATTTGCACTAGAACCATTAATTTCAATGTAGATTATTTCTGATCCTATTTGATTTCTTGCAGTAAATGTATTGATTTCAGTGTAGATGGTGATTTCTAATCCTATTTTATTTATTTCACTAGATGCATTGATTTTAGTGTAGATGGTGATTTCTAATCCTATTTGATTTATTGCACTAGATGCATTGATTTCAATGTAGATGTTTATTTCTAATCCTATTTGATTTCCTACACTAAATGCATTGATTTCAATATAGATGATTCCTAATCCTATTTGATTGCATGCACTAAATGCATTGATTCCAGTGAAGATTGTGATTTCTAATCCTATTTGATTGCTTCCATTAGTGTATTTATTTCAATGTAGATGTTGGTTTCTAATATTACTTTCTTACTTGTACTAGATGCATTGATTTTAATGTAGATGTTGATCACTAATCCTAATTGATTTCTTTCACTAAATGCATTGATTTTGGTGTAGATGGTGATTTTTAATCCTATTTGATTTATTGCACTAGATGCATTAATTTCAATGTAGATGTTGATTTATAATTATATTTCATTGCTTGCTCTAGGTGCATTGATTTCAATGTAGATGATTTCTAATCATATTTGATTGCATGCACTAAATTCATTGATTTTAGTGTAGATGGTGATTTCTAATCCTGTTTGATTGCTTCCACTAGATGCATTGATTTCCATGTAGATATTGGTTTCTAACCTTATTTCCTTATTTGCACTAGATTCATTGATTTTGAATGTAGATGTTAATTTCCTATCCTAATTGGTTACTTGGATTAGATGTATTGATTTTAGTTTACATGGTGTTTTCTAATATTATCTTATTTCTTGCATTAGATGCATTGATTTGATTGTATATGTTGATTTCTCATTTGATGCAATTGGATGTATGATGGTACATTAAGTTTAAAGTGATTGAATCAATAGTGCATTGATTTCAATGTAAGTGCAAAAAAATATTGACGATGTACATTGATTTTTCTGTTATAGTAATTCAACCTATAAATATTGGAGAGCAAAGAGAGATAAGGTATGGTGTTTACCGCAACAACTCGATCTAAATATTTAAAGGGCTTACAATTTCAACTTTCCTTTCCATATAATCGATATGAAAATATCAGAAAACTAACAAGCATGACAATAAGAATATTAGAAGGAAATAGTTTGAGATTGATCACAATGAACACTATTTTTAATTGGCTACAATTTTATTATTCACATTTTAATCATTCAACACTATTACATTGTCACATTGCATTCAAAATTTTTATTTCATCAATTTTCGTCATTAAAGTTATTGATAATATTTATCACTAACACAAATTAAAATTAAAATGACTAGATAAATCTCAAACATATTTAAGATGGTTTATCAATATTAGATGTTTTTCACATATTATTGATAAAATTAATCATATGTTTGATAGATTTTCCTTGGCCGCACACGACTGAAACCAGCCTAGACACATCTTAACTCCAGATCTATCAAGCACTGAGAGTGATCAAATATCTCAAGGTGCAAACCTTTCCTCATGTTTTTCACTCAAAAAATAGGTTTTCACCTTGAGAGATTCAATCGCTTTTGGCGCTTGATAGATCCAAAATTAAGAATGATCTAGGCTGGTTATAATGAAGTTAACAAATCTAATTTAGAAGAATTGACTCTGTGTATGTCTAAATGATTATGGAGTTTCTAGAATGAACCCCATATATTATGATTTATACCAATCCACTTGACTTGAAAATTTTACAACAAATTATCGAAAGTTTTTTTTTGCGTCCTAAGATGAAGCACCAGTTACATGAAAAATGATCTCCATTATTGACAATTTTTTGAGAGACGTTGACCAGATAAACCTTCATCATGTGTTAGAAAAGACTATTTATCATTTGATTAACAAAGACAAGTCATCGATCATGTCTAAGGAAGTGATTCTCGTAAATGCAAGTTGAGGCCCAGTGATTAAGGAAGCAAATATCGTGGACTATTTGAAAGAAAATACTATGTTTCGTGTAGGGCTAGATGTGTTTGAGGATGAATCATACATGAAGCCTGGTCTTGTAGAAAAAATAATAATTACGATGGATATGTTGACCATATAGACTAGCACATCTGGAATAAAGGCCAAAAAAAGTCCATTGCTATACATCTTGTAGGTGAAACAATAATTGACAAATCACATTATTTCATGCTCAAAACAACAAAATTCTAGGAGGTCAGACAAGTCAATGTTTATTTGAGATGAGATCCCAGGAAAGCCAAGTTGTAAAACCATTAATTGAAAGATCAGAGACAGGGAATAATCTTGGTTTTTCTCACCCACTTTGTCAAAACCACTAGAGGGGAGTCCCAGAAGGTGGTTTATTGTTTTCTTAAAATAGCCACTGGTTTGTTGACGGGCGTGTGATGACCACCTAGGGCTTGCATCACTTCCATGATGGCCTTAATAATGTTATTATATGTTAATTACAAAAATTAAAAATGCCTCTGTATGTTTTGTCAAAAGTGTCACACAACATTAATGTTGATCAAAAACCTCATAATAAAGTCACGGGTTCACAGACTCAGCAATAAAAAGCCAGTTTGATTCCAAGATTCGAGAAACATTACAGTATGTTTTATTTCTTGTCCTCTTGTATTTAAAGTTTCATGTTTTATTTTTCTTCTACTAGTTAAGTGTACGATGCAGTAGGGATTGTTTATGCACCAAAGTGGTGTTATCTTTTAAAAGTTCGAGAAATTGTTGTTGATGCTCGATGTCATATTTCACTGTTTGAACCTTTTTCTTCTTGATATGTCCTTTTATCTTGAGAGTTTGAGTAGTGGTAATTTCTGCCAATGCATTACAAGATATTTTTGGACTCATTTCTTAATGCTCAATGTCATCTTTCACTTCTTGAACATTTTTCTTCTTGATATGTCCTTCTATCTTGAGAGTTTAAGGATTGGTAATTCTTACCAATGATTTAGAAGATATGTTTGGATTCATTTCTTCCTTCTCTCGGGTTGGTTCCTGGTGTATATCCTCTTCTTTTGACATTTCTTAATCCTTTTCTTCCTCCACTTCACAATGTATGTAAAATAATTTCTTCTCAACACACTTATGACCTTTAGTGTATTTGCTATGACAATTGTAACAAAGCCCTTTTTCTGTTTTTTCTTCCAATTTTTTCGGTGTAAACCTTGTAGGTTGTGGAAGGCTAGGAGCAAACACACATCCATATTTATAGCTGTGAGTGGTAGGATTCCTTGTTTCCATAATTCTACTTCCAATTTTTCTTGACAACCTGAATGCCTTCTCTAATGAATCAGGTTCCCAAAGACGAGCCTCATGTTGAATGTTATCCTTTAAAGTCCCTATGAAGGCATCAATCCTTTGCTTCTCTAGAATATCATTTACCCTTATATTCAATTTTTGGAAGTCCTCAATGTGCTCTTCCATTGAACCCTTCTGTTTGAGATTTATCAACTATCTAAAGAAGGTGTTTCTCTTTGTATCCTCATAATATGCTATACATTCCTCCGTGAAAATTGACCAGGTGACAAGTGATTTACGAGAAAAAAGACACTCTATACCATACAAATTGATTTGGTTCTAAATATAAATATGCAATATGTACATTTTGTAACAGTCGTATATCATGTAGATAAAAATATTGCTCCATCTATAGTATCCAATTTACTGGATAGCAAAACAAGCTCTAAAATTCAGGCCCACATTGCACCACGATTTCAGCTCAAATGGGTTTTAATTTGAGAGTCTGAACCATTGTAGAAAGAAAATTATAGAAAAACTTCCACGTTGATCTATTTGAGATGGAATTTTGGAGTTTGTAAAAACCCTAACATCCTTAGATCATATCTCCATAAATATAGCGAGAAAATATCTGAAATTTGGACCTGACGTTCGTAAAGATTGTTTCTCAAATGAGTTTGTTTTAGGTTCTGAAACTTCGTAGCGAAAATTCCACGATGACCTAGCAGTGAAACCCTAGAATCCAAATCTCTCCTACCAAATGTTACGAAACCAACTCACAAAAAAGATATAGAAAAAGATCAACGCCTTAGAAATTAGTCTCTTCGAGGGAGCAACCTCCTTTACATTACAAAAATGAACAATTTTTGTATGATACAAATGACAAGACCTACTTTCTATATATAGGAGTCTAAGGGATCATAATATAATCAGAGATGACATAACAATAATAATGTAAGGGCACACCAATAACAATATTGGACTTCTATGGGGCACAATAATAACAATATGGGAACTAAATCGGCACAAAAATATAATAAGGGGGTTCCACTAATAATAATAAGGGGTTACACTAGTAGTGTAGGGACCTAACAGCCTTTGTGACCCATGTTTTCTTCTCTTCTAAGGATAATATTTGTTCGAAAAAGTATTTATGACTATCATGATTTATTTTTACCTTGAAGTGTCTTCCCATTATGTAAGGTTGTGGTTTCTTTAGTGCATGTAGTATTGCCAACATTTACTTCTCATAAACATGTTTGTGTAAATATTTTCCTTTGACTAAATGGCTTTCAAAATAAATGGGTCTTCCATCTTTCATAAAACAACATCAATTCCATTTCTTGAGGCATCACATTCCACAATAAAAGTTTTTGTGAAGTCGGGCATAGCTAAGACCGGTGCTTGGCACATAACCTCTTTAAGATGCTCAAATGCCTTATTTTCTTTTGGAGTCGAAGAAAATGCATCTTTCTTTAGTAATGTTGTTAGAGGTGCTTCTATTCTCCCACAATTATTAGAAAACTTGTGATAATATGCTCTCAACTCAAAAAATCCTCAAATGTGCTTTATGGTTTTGGGGATTTTCCACTTCCTATATTCTAAAGAAACATTTGGAAATATTTTCATATAATTATTTCTCCTCCAATAATTTGAGCACCCTATAAAAATGTTCGACATGATCCTTCCAAGACTCATTGTACATTAGTATATTATCAAGAAATACTAAAAAACAAATTCTAAACAAGGTTTCAAAAATGGAATTCATTAAACCTTGAAATATAGAAGGTGGATTGGTAAGGACAAAAGGCATGACCAAAAATTCATAATGACCATCTTGAATTCTAAATATTGTTTTGAGAATATCTCCAGTATTCATTTTAATTTGATGATATCCTAAATAAAGGTCAAACTTAGTGAAGTCAATTGCTCCATGTAATTGATCCAACAATTCATCAATGTGAGGAATGGGAAATTTATCTTTAATAACGAACTTGTTGAGCTCCCTACAATCCAGACACATGTGCCACGATCCTTCATTCTTATGCACCAATACTACTCAAGTAAAGAAAAAACTTTGAGTAGGTTTAATTATACCGACCTCTAACATTTCTGCAACCATACATTCAATTTCACTCTTTTGGGAATAGGGATATTTGTAAGGGATGATGTTTAGAGGAACACTTCATGGAATCAAATAAATAGCATGATCATGATCTAGAATAGGTGGGAGGCCTTTGAGAATCTCAAATACCTTGGAATGATTATGCAAGTCTTTTTAGAGATCTATAGAAGTAGATGATCTCGATGTTTGAATCTCTAAGGGGAAAAACTGTGCAATTACGCCTTGTTTTTCTTAATTTATATGCATTTTCATGCCATTACAGCTGATTAGCTTTCCTAGTTTTGCTATGATACCCCTTAATTCAACTTCCTTTCCTTCCCAAACAGATTTAAACAAACGTTTTTGAAAATTAAAATCTATCGTACCCAAATATTGTAGCCATTGGACTCGTAGTACAACATCAATGCTGCCGATTGGAATGGAGATAATTAGACTATTCAATACATATTCCCCGATGGTTAGCCTAATATTATGGAATTTTCCAGAACAATTTATAGTTCCTCCATTTGCAACCATCACTTGACACTCTATTGTTGGATATAGGAAGCAATTCAATTCCTTGGCTATCTTACAATGAATAAAATTATGGTTACTACCTGAATCAATCAACATTATCACCTTTTTATTCTTGATATGTCCTTCTATCTTGAGAGTTTGGGGAGTAGTAATTCTTTCCAATGCAGTACAAGATATGCTCGGATTCATTTATTCATTCTTTGGGGTTGGTTCCTGGTGTATATGCTCTTCTTTTGATGTTTCTTGTTCCTTTTCTTCTTCCTCTTCATAGTCTACGTAAAATAATTTCTTCTCAGCACACTTATGACCTTTAGTTTAATTTCTATCATAACTATAACAAAGCCCTTTTTCTCTTTTTTCTTCCAATTACTGTGGTGTCAACCTTGTAGGTGTTGGAAGGATAGAAGAAGCAACACTTCCATATCTATAGTTTTGAGTGGTGGACTTCTTTGTTTCCATTTATGGTTCCTTACTAGGTGTTTCATTTTTCTTACTTTGAGTCATTTTGGAATAAAACAATGATATTTATGCTTCAATATGCCACTTGGATCACTTCAAACTGATCTTTCAAACAAAACTTATGCAAATTTTAAAACAATACACACTTTTTTCTTGCTTTGTAGGAGCTCAGTATTGAATTTTTTGTATCTCTATAAATTTGGATCTTCAAGGTTTGAAATAAGGTCTTATGGTATCCCTCTATGTCTTCTTTCTAATGCCACAAGTCAAACTAAATTTTGATTCTTCAAGGTAAAGTTATGTCCAATCTCCATTGATGGCCTGATTATGGACTCATTCAGTACAATGAACTTGTACAGAGTTCCACGTGCCATTGTTTTTACATTCGGCACTGAAAATGATACACAAGATACTACAATATGTTCAATTGTGGAAATGTTTTACAAAATTCAAATCCAGTACTCGTAGAGGACAATATGATTATTTTATCAAGGCCACCTATGTGATATGAAATTTTGGAGCATGCAAAAACCCTAACTTATGTGGATCATATCTCTCAAACTATAGAAAATAAATAGCTGAAATGTTTACACACATTTCATCACGATTTCAGCTCCTTGTGGTAAAACTTCCAGCTTTTGAAACTATGTAGAAAAATAGTTATAGAAAAAGTTCCACGATGACCTGTTTGCAATAGTGAAACCCTTGAAACCAAAGCTCTCATACCAAATGTTATGCATCCAGCTCAGAAAATGATAGATCAACGAATAAGAATCTATCCTCTTTGAGGGGAAAACATCCTTCACATTACATAAATGAAAAATTCTCGGATGATACAAATTAAAATACCTCCTTTCTATATATATGAGTCTAAGGGGTCACAATATAATCAAAACCTACGTAACAATAATAATTTGCACAATAATAACGATAGTCGACTTTGATGGGGCACAATAATAGCAATATGGGGACTACATGGGCAAAACAAAAAAAGATGGGGCTATGCAAAAAATAAAAATAATGTGCTACACTAGTAGTATATGGACCTAGCAATGTTACTACTCGAAATAAACAAAAATAACACACTAATTATGTTAAGCCCCTTTTAAGTTACCTATGCATACAACACGGCAATCACACAACAACACATGCCATAACTCTATGAGAAAGAAAATAAGGAAAGAAAGAGATTAGGAAGCAGAACTCTAGGGTATTCCATAACCAACTAGGTAAAAAAAGGGCGAGAAATTTTAATGAATGACCGTGGTACCTCTAAGGTGAAAGAGTTAAGATTCGAGTAGATAAACCACAACCCTATATTGAAATCATGTAAATCGTTGCGATAGATGGAGCCCAATACTAATGGAATGTTTTAATCACATGGACATTTGACATGTGGTAGTCTCATATCACCAAGTGTAAGCATATGAGCACAATAAAAATCTATAGAGCACCCCTTACATCCCACATGGGTGCCTGATTAGGTGAATTTACATGTTAGAAATAATGAATGGACTATAGAAACGTAGGTTCGATATAAGCACAACTAGACCCCCAAGTGGTCATACATATTAGATGCCTTAGAACTTAAGCAAGGTACAATTTAGATAAGGACATACCAAAATTACCTCATCGGGTAACAATATTTTTATCATTAGAAGTATCTATACAAAGTATACTAAAACAATGAGTATATCTACATCAAGGATATACATATGGAGTGAGATGGTTAATTGATTACCAAATTTCATCGTGTGAATTTTACGATAGAATGTTATGTTCTAAACTCAAATGTATGTATGTATTATTAGAGGCCAGTGCATGTTACAAGGAGACAATATCCATGTAAAACATTGTAACTAAAAAAAAAACAAATATAGGCAAAAATTGGGTACGTGACAAATGGTATCAGAGCATAATTCAAAAACTAGGCCTATGAGAAACCACTAGAGTGAATAAACTTGTAAATAATGGTGTAGATTGGTTTCATTCCTTAGTGAACCTCAGCTTCATCAAACAGCTATCAGTCCTCTCATAATACACCTGGGGTGTTTTGCTTCAAGCCATAGACTCGGTCTTTCTTCCACCTGTATACATGATATCCCATTCATGAATCTCAAACTCCACGGGTTGTTTCAAACCTATGGACCTGCTACATGAGAGGAATGGTCGCCTTGTAAGATTTTCCTTCGGTACATCTCCGACATGTACTTTCATGCTCTTTTTGAATTCAAGCTTACTTCTCACCATCTGACTCATAGACCTCCAATGCTATGTGCCAATGGACGTGGTCCCCAGTAGAATTCCTATAACTTAATACATCCTTGAACTCCAAAGCATCTTTGAAAATTCTATTTTCAAACACGTACCTTTCCATCGATGAATGCCACCTTAAAACCTTCGACGTCCATTCTTGGGGTTCCTCGTTTCCTTGAAGAGTCAAATGTGCCCTTGATGACCTGCATCTCTTCCATTCGGACACTGCTTCGCATAAGGGCTAAACTCGTAACCAAGACAGCTACCTTTCGTTCCACCCTTAGATCCAAACTTCTCAATGAAGTGATCTTTAAGTAGGCTATCAAAAGTTCTGCTACGCCATTCTCATAATATGCTCTGCTTCGACTTCACCCTAGGTGAATTATGAATAACCCATTGATCCTTCTATCTTGTCCCAAATGTCTTTGGTGATTTCTCTTTCACTCTTGCTTGGGCATTGTCTTCACCTCAGCTCTGATGCCATGTTAATTTTAGGTATGTTCTATGCTAGAGAAATTTATTTAAATTTTCATTGTTATGAATCACATCAGCATTAAGATAAACTACAGATAGAACATAAATATAAATCGCATAAGACATGCCAAGACAAGA
>APFE031119097.1:0-12674 GCA_000404065.3 Pinus taeda | reverse complement strand
TACAATATTCCTGGGGTATACATCTGACTGAAACAAAAGACCTCTAAATTAGGATAATAATCATGCTCCACACCCAACATAAATGTGCTAAAGTCGACAGAAGATGGCTAGTCAGAGTTAAGGCAATGAGGAATCCTCAACAAAGGCATGAGTTATCATAGTAGAGTGACTGATGCACTAACACCAGGGATGATTATGGAAGGAAACAAGATGAGTGGTGGGTTGACGACTCTCCTTGTAAAAGCATAATATGCATGGTTGACCTAACAGCAACTAACTCGAACTAAGAGGGGATGGTCAATTACTCAAACGAGGGCTTTTCAAAGATAGAGTAGTATAGATGGAGGCCAAATATGAACACGATGGGATGAATGTGACACAAATATGTATGGAATATTGTAACTGGACTCAAGGGGACTTGAAAGTGAATCCATATATACAAGGGTGTCTCATCTTGGATGCTCTCAACAAGGGTGACTCGATGATGCGATCACGTGGGCGAGGTCCGCAGGGGACCATGAAAACATGTTTAAATTATGGTTACTCATGAAAACAATAGACACGTGAGTCAAACAATGCGCAGATAAAGTGGTACCAGAGTGTAGGTCGCTCAAATGAAAAAATTTGATTTTAATAGGTAACAAAGTGAGACCTCATGGAAAAAATGGCTTCCCGGTGAAGTTTCACATTACCAAAAAAAAGGAAGACCCACTTTATAACTTAGTGAGAAATTTCCAACGGTGTTGACGTCTCGTCAAACTGAGCTACGGTTTGTTCACAATGGGCAATGGAAAACTAGGGTTTTTCCTATAAAAGGGCTTCTTTCCCCCCAAATCCAATTCATTTGCGTAGTGAGTTGTTGGAGAATTTGGAGAGAAGGAGAAGGCCCTAAATCTTGTGGGCATCATAATAGACAAACCAACCATCGCAATCCAAATCTTGCAACTTTTAGTTAGGTGGCCTTACTTGTCTAAAAATGACCTTAATGCTTCTTGGAAGGATGGTTCCTAGTGGACAATCAAGGTAAAAAAGGAATACATGAATGAACTACTAAATAAGGTCTAGAATGATCCCCACCCACCAATTCAAACATGGGGATCAGGTGGTAAGTGTGACAACACATATAGTAGAATGTTTCAATGCATGGTATGAATCATCTATGATATGCGATGTATATATGGCTCACTGAGAAGACCGGTAGGACAAACTATCCAAGGAATGAGAGGATAATTGACCATACCTAGATCACTAAGGTCTAAGTCGATACTCATGTTAATTAAGTGAGAAGATAGCTAGGGGATATCATGCCCCTAAGTATGAGATACTTCCCCCCCAATATGTGATGATGGAGGGGACTGATTAGGTGGGAATGATGCCCCCTAGCTGCATGAGTTTGTGGAGTGACATTGTGTTCCAAGTGCTCAAATAATGGATTAAAGCATTTGGCCCTACTAACGTAACAGCTTGTAGAGGATCACGAGGATGGATAGGGGCATATGTGCCCCCCATTTTTGTATGGATAGATGAAGCGTGTTATGGGCATACCGAAAGTATTTATAGTAGTTGACTCCAAACACATTTTGATGATGTGATTAACCATTTGTTGTTTACGGTTGTCTTCATGTGGGAAGAATGTATGATGGGTGCAGTATGAGAAAGGAAATTGTGGATTACCAATCTCACTTGGCACTGCATATATGAATCAAATGGACAGAATTTATGGGTTCACATACATGGTGTCACTATACCAAAGAATGGCTTCGGATATAATGAATGGATGCTTACCTAGACAACACAGTGGTAGACCAACAACAATGTCTAAGGGGCTGGGTTGTTGATGTAAGATGGAGGAATGATTAAGTGGATAATTCCCATGGTGATCTAGAGTGATATGGGACTCTAGAGGTTCTTCACCATGGGGAAGAAGGATGGGACTAGAGTCGACACTACCAGATGCACTATGAGGGTTGGGGAGAATTGCTTCTCTTGGACACTCAAAATTGGATGCCCCCTTACCCAAACATTGGGTTTCAATGTAATGGACACAAGGTGGATGTGGTTCAAATTTATGGGTTCGAAGTAAGGGTTTTCTTGAACTAATCAACCTCACCATGGATGAAGTCTTTGGATTTCACAACATATTGATCACATGTTTGTTGTGGAAGGAAGTACGCACGATGGTGCATATCATCCCAAGGATAATCAGGGGTGGTCATGGCTTCCATGGTGTCTTCATTAGAATCGAAGATGGGGGGACTGGAGGAAGAGAGACCACATGATGAAGAAGAGCTATCTTAGGCATCTTCATGAGAGACAAGGTTCACATACGCACCATCAAGGTTGGGAGACAGGTGACTAGTAGATGTGAGATCTACTGATGTTGAGATTGAAGTGTTCGTGGAAGAAGGTTGAACAAAATCACAATAGGAGATGGCTAGCGAGTCCCAATATATCGATCCCATGGTTGATGACAGGTAGAGAATAAGAGAGGTATTATTTTTCATCTCAACATCATGAGGAGGGATCACGATGAGTGGTTTGGAGACCTCCTTCTCTATCATAGGAGTGGGACCAGAAACCGTAGGTAGAGGAGAGGTGGAATCAATAAGGGAAACCTCTAATTTGTGAAGGACTTGAAGTATATCACGAAATTCTTTGAGATGGGGACAATGATGAGAATAATGACCATATTTATCACACAAAGCATAGGGGTGATTCATAAGTAATGATCTGTTCTTATTAGCTGACTAGGGTAAGGTAACATGGTTCTCAGGGATGTTAGAATAAAGAAAGGCATCAAGGACCACATTCTTGATACGAGGGAGTTCAAGATAATTATTGACCAACAATATCACGCAAAGCATATGGAGGACTAAGCTTTGGCGGCTTAGGAGGAGCTGGAGTTGGTTGGGGTTCCGTGTCTTTGGTTCCCTTTTTCTGAGCTTTACACCCCTCACTAGATGCTTTATCAACAAGAGTAGGTTCATGTTTAGGATATTGTGGCACTGAAGGAAAGTAAGGGGTAGGGATAATAGGTTGAACCAGGGTCAAAGAAGTTTAAGGTTTGAGTTAATCAGAGGGAGTGTTTGCGAGGGGGTCAATGTACCAAATTGGGATCCCCAAGGTAATGTTAGGTAAACTCAATGTAGCAGTGAAAAGTGTAGAATAAATTCCCACGGGTGGAAATAAGAATGGTATCAGACAAGAAGGGTAATGACCTAGGAGAACAACTCCAAGATGGTTAAGACCTAGGGGAATGATTTTGGGCTGAAAAGGACTAGGGGAGATACTAGTAGAAGGAAAAGTACCATGAGGAGTAGTACCTGAAGGCTGGGTTGAGTTGGGAACAATAGGTTGTGGAGGTGTTGGTTGTTGTGAAGGCATATCAGACCGCCTGTGAGTAGCATGTGATGATTGAAGCATGCAAACACTGGATGAGATAGGCTCAAAAGGAGCAGGCAGTGGACCATAATAAGCACCAAGCAAGGTAGAAGCTTTGTAGACTCTAGGAGATACATTGGTCAGGGATGAGAAAATATTATTTCTAGTCATCCATGAGATAGTGGACTGAGGTGAAATCTGAGACATAGGATCATAGTATGTTAGTTGATCGATAGTGGCGATCTTTCCATTATGAGGGAAGCACATCTTATGGAAAATCGGAGATGCGACAACTGACATAACATAGGTGTAACTACGAACTAAATTGATGTTATAATATAACGGGATATCAATGACCTCAATGTCAATAGAGATAGTCTTGCCGATAATAGTGATAGGACAGTTACGATATAAGCCAAGGGGCTAAGAGGGATGACCGTGACAAGCGCGAAGAGTGAGGGTGGAACGGGACAGGTCAGGCAAAAAAAGTTGCTTCCAAACACTAGCTACCATCACACAGGTGGAGGCACCTTCATCTATGACACATCGCTGAACAGTGGTGTTTCTTATGGAGACAGGTATTTGAAATGCAATGGATGAAGGAAGGGGAGGATGTTTTGATTTGTCAACTTCAAAGACAATCATAAGATTGTCAAAAGGATCCACAACACCCAAAGAAAAGAGTAAAGATTTATGTTGTGATGGGAATGTCTGGAGGACTTGCAATGTTGACATGGCAGCAAGAGACTATGCCAAGTCATCTACAATGCTATATGTATGGGCGACTTTCGCAGAAGCAACATTTCAATGTAATATAACTTTGGGGATCTTTGGGATAACCTCTACCTTAGGTGGAGGGATCTGTAAGGTACCATTTGATGACGACAAAGGATCGATCGAGACTTGGAGTTGGGACTTAGTCGTTGGCTTAGCAGGTGGCCTTTCATATTGGTGCGATTGAGTCTGAAGGTTCACTTGCTCAGTGTTGAGATCAATTGATTCTTCACCTTTTCCTGAGGATGGACCACATTAGTTGGTTCAAAATGTCGACCAAATCTTATCAATGTGATTAATCCGAAAGACTTATATCTACATTATGGATCACAAAAATCTTAGATCTAATAGTGTTGACTTTGTCGGAATTCATCACAAGAATCTGATAATCGTTGTGACCAGATGGTGGAGGTGGGCGAGTTGCATGACCTTGTGTAAGTTGAGCAGCAAGATATCCTTGGTGAGGAAAAGGATTGGTAAGCACAACTAGTTGAGATGAAGCAAGAGGAAGAGGAGGAGCTATGGGTTGCGGTCCTCTAGAAGCAGCTACTTGAGCTTCCCACAATTGACACATTTGAGGTAAAAGGGGACACACGCGAGTATAATGGTCATATATGTCGCAACAAGCACATGGTTTGTTTTTATGAAGAGCCTTGTTTTGCTTGGGATGTTTTCCTTGTTGTTGGATTGCAAAATTAGGTTGGTTTCCCTAAGGTGCATTAGGTGGTGGACCCTAGCTATCTTGATTACCTTGAGATTGTTGGTTCTGATTACATTTCCCCTTGTTCATTTTATTGGGGTTAGGGGGCTTGGTTGCGCTCTGTTGAGCATACACTTGAACTTGTGGGGGAGGTTGTTGCTATGGTAGAGGTAGATGAAGCATGGGGGGTTTGGGTGCTAGTGTCGGCGATGCTGGAGCGCTAGGCGGTGCATACAAATAATAAGGAGATGGGACAACATTAGGATAGATGAGTGGAGCAACAACTAGCCCTGACATCTGCAGATGTGGATGGGGATATGCATATGACATGTTGGGACTGGATAAGAGTTTCCATGTGGAATATTAGGGGAGGGATAGGTGTAAGAGGAACTGGCCCTTCCCTGGGGTTGACCATAACTCATTAGGGGTGGAGCATATGGTTGAAGTTGAGGGATTTAAATGGATCCAATGATACCATCAACAACATGAGATGCCCCTGGTGCATTAGTAGCACCAGGTCGAGGTAGATTACAGTATAAACATAACCTAACTGGGTGTAGATCAGGTCAAATTTCAAGGCTACTTGGACTGCATCTTCCTCAGATTGAGGGAAGTGAGAAGCGACATCTTTAAAAATGGGGGCGAAAATTGATCTAAGGAACCAATTCATATAGACGCGGTCTTCGAATTCGAGAGATTTACATATGCTACTCCTTCAATGCCATTCATGAATATGGTCGGATAGGCGAGTGGCAGAAGCTTGACAAAAAGAAGTCAATAGTTCGATACCAGTGTCATAACGGAGAGGTAACTGGAGATAGGCTATAAAATATTTGGAAAGAGTCACAAAAGTGGAATGAGTGGATCTATATTGATCGACATTTAACTTAACATTAGATCTAGTAAGAGTGCATTGGAAAATAAGAAGACGGATTGAGTCTTTAGTGATAGAATTAGATGAACACCACATATGGAATGACCGAACTTGATTTGTCGGGTCTCCTCCAGGATTACCTTAAAATTTGGGGATGTCATAAGGAATCTTAGTAGCCATAGCTAGCCAGTTGGGGTCATGGAGAAGAGGGTCATTGATGAGCTAGCTAAAATCAGGGAGACTCAAACCAGCCATAAAAGGAAGCAATGGAGTAGGAGTGACCATACTGGTGGAGGTTCCGCTTGTGGGGTTACCTTGGTTAGTATTTGGGTTACCACCTTGGTTTCCTGCACCCATGTTGGTGTCTAACATGGTGATGGTATGGAGTTGAGAAGACATGGAATCAAAGGATGAACTAGAAGAATCAATAGAACCAGAGTTAGAATGAGAACTTGATCGAGGATTGGGAGGATGGACTTTAACTTGACAGGGAGGAGTAGTATGTCTTAATGGAAACTGAGGACAAATGCCATGAAATCTGCACGAAAAATTCCTAGGGGGCACAATGATTTCAAGACAATGATGACTTTAAGGACTAAAGGGTGATGACAAGATAAAGAGAGAAATGAACAATAAGAAAACACCTAGTGTAGGGGTGCCAAGTGTAAACTAAATATATGAATGATGCTACTCTAATACAAGCAAGCAAATCCTATCAAAGAAAAAGAGCTATAGCCTATAGGTTGTCCAAATCCTCCAATAATCATAAATCTACTATTTTAGATGACCTTCCAAAGAATTTCTTACTTGACGAATTTTGATCCCTGCAAGTAGAGTTGTCTAGAGAAAGGTAACGTAGAGTACCAACTTCTTCCCACATCCATTCCTATAGGGTGTTTTCCTAAGATTGGTCACTATAGTTACCTTCATCCCACAGGGGTGGTCAAGTCTTGAGCTTCTTGGTGGTCAACCACCGCACAGGATTCCTTACCACAGGTTGGGTAGCCTAGAGGAGAACCGCTCACATGATGACCTAGCATAACCCCTTCTGAATCGTGTTTCTGATGCACTTCGGCTTTAGACCGTGGGATGGTAAAGGACTTTAAGCTCTCTAATATTTCAACTTCTATGTCTCAATGTAAGCGATCGATGGGTGTTATTGGAAGCCTATCCCACCAATCCTACACCTAAACTGCACAAATTGTTTGGCCTTGGTGCCTAAGTGGGCTTAATCTATGTATGTTAAATTATTAAGGTGTAGTGTTTCAAGTCTTGGCTTGGCGGTGTTAACCAAGCTCACGTTCGCTTAGGGAGCGAGTGTGTGAAAATCATGTGCCAAGTGGATGAGTTAATTGAGCATGTTTTATGATGCCATGTGTTGCTGAAAATAACGTGTTGTAATGTTGTAAACAATGCTAAAAATGACAGAAAAATAAACATCCAATCAAGAACACAAAAGCCCACCCAAAAAGGCTATCAAGCAACTAAGCAAGAGAAGGAAAACAAGCTACTCAAAGACAGATAAAATGACTAAAATATCTAATGTCAAAGAGACTGAGATCTAGAGGCACAAATATGTTGAAAATGGTGCAGACACAAAACGAAAATCATAGATGACAAATGTTCTAAGGGATAGGTATGAAGCTCCAAAACGTAGGATGCTCAAGGGGATTCTAAGGGGGAAAGGCAAAACCCAAACGCTAAAGGCAGAAAAGGTGAAATAAACTTATCTAAATGTGTTGTAAAGTAATGGATCAGACTTTGAAAATTAGTGGTTGAAAATGTTGAAACCCTAGAGTCTTCACCTCTTCAATCTCTTCCTAAAAAGGTGGAGGTGTACTCTAAACCCTACGGGGGTTTTTCCTTCCTCAAAGAGAAAAACTAAGAAAATATAGGCCTAGGGGAGACTAAAACAAAGATAATAAACCCTTCCCAATCCACACACAACACTCTCGGCAAGTATGAAAAAATTCAGAAATTTTCTCGAAAAATAAAATAATTAAATTAAATTAAATTAAAAATTAAAAAAATCCAAAATGTAGTTTTGGCCTGGAAATAGTGGAAAATGCAGGTAATGGGCCAAAAAGTGTGCTCTGGAATGCATAGGGACAACCACAACCAAACTAGAAAGAATTGTCTTGCCTTCAAGGAGGAAATATCCAATTACAACCAAGGGAAAATGAAGGACCTTCCGGTTGCCCCTTCTAGTTGTGGAGGAATTTCCTTCCCATCTATCTATCCAATGCCAAACAACAACAATGAAAGCATGCTCGAACCGGCTTAACCTGATTCGGGGAATCAATTTGATCTTCGGGCATCTTTCCAACCGCGCTTGTTCACTTATCTTTTGGTTCCGACCAATCTTCACTTTACAACCCCACCACCTTCTCTGGATCTCATGACTTCGAACCAGCCAACCTGCTGAGAAGAGTTGTAGTTAGTTTATAAGTCAAAGCAGTTCCAATGATCTAATGCAGCAGTCCAGAAAGAAAGTGGGCTTATAAAGTAATATGAATGAATGGTCCAAGTGCGTAGCCTAGCAATGACTTCATGAAGTAAGTGGTGAGTTTGGAATCTTGCTCACTCTAAAGGTTAAGGTAATGGAGTCGGTTCTATCAAGGTTTGCCAAAGATGCAAGGTTGATAATGCATTATGCATGCGTGTATAAGTAAGGGCTAAGATGAAAAAATAAAGTAAATACGACTAGTCAAAGTGCCAACCCAAGTCAATGTTCATGTTCTTTTTTCATCCACCATAGTCATAAATATATTTATTTCTCTTCATCTTCAAACTCTTTCGACTATTTCATATTATCTGAGATAGTAAGTTTGTGCATGACTTTAACAAAGTGTGACAAATGGTCAAGGATGGGAGGTCTAAACTAAGCAACAATTTTGGCTAGATTCGCAACTCTATGGTTTACTTTTCTAGAGACATAAGAGACATGCGTGATATTGATGGCATAAAATCAATTTAAAAACATGTCCCATACCTTGTGTTTGTATTGTATCAACCTTGGATGTCTGATTTGACAGGTCTTCGTTACATGGTTGGTGACCTGTTCGGGCACCCTCTATACAAGGTTCCGGATAAGCAAAATATAAGCCATTCTAACCAAGAAAAAGAGACAAAGAGGGTCAGAAAAGAAGGAAAATTCATGTCCGACAGTTGATCTGCCTATCAAGTAGCATGGGGAAAGCATTCCATAGATAATCAAATTTGAAGGAAGTGCATCTAGTAGTAGGGCATATCTAGGATCCATAAGGCACCTACCCTATTAAGGTACGGAGGTTGAGTCCCCGATTGGGGATCCAACTACTAGAAATCCCAACCATCCTAGAGACCCGAACATCGTTGGTAAACGCAATCAGGCAGACAACCAACTAGGCATTGCGTGCTTCCAAATGGATTGCAACGGGCTTATAAAGCAAAGTCTCAGTCCTATTAGGGGAACCTTTATAGGTCGAGGTGCAAATGAATGCAGAGTGTAGGTTGTGTTTGCTTTCATAGGGGTGCAGGTGCCGAGAGAGGTGATGGTCCTAGACGTCTCCTTGTTGTTACTAGGTCCCGTGGAAGTGGTGTGACAAAGAATAGACATAACTTACCTGTGGGTGTGAGGGAGTTTTACCAATCTGTGGTGTGATTGGTTAGATGAGGCTTTGGTTGATTGGTTGTCTGATACTACCAACTATTGGACTTGGCCTCCTCTACTCTAGGCATTTATACAAATGTGTAAAAGTAGCATGGGCTCTATTAGTAGTGTCTAGTTGATCCATGTTCATTGTTCTAAAGGGGTGGTAGGACGTGACCAAAGTCCTTTTCTCGAAGTTATTTGATGCTATCTCCCACAACTCTGGTACGAGGACTCCACCCAATTCAAATGCCAACTTTGAAGATCGAATCGTCTATAGTGGGTATTTCCTCAAAGTAGTTATGTATCAAAGCTACTACGCCTAGTTTTGTATCCCCGGTAAGAAGCTTCATGTTCAATCTTCGTATGCCTGCCCATACATATACATATACATTAGACATACATATACATATAATATACATTAATTATACAATACATATACATATACATCAAAATAAATATACATATACATATACATATACATATAATATTATATATATATATTATATATATATATATATATATAAGAACAAATTCTTTTTGGATATATATAAGTTTGAGTTAAGGGTGTTAGTGGACAAATAGAGGCTCTGCAGCTGTGTGCAAGGAGGCCTATCCGAACCTGGGTCAGGGCCCAATAAGCCAACAAATGGTTCCGTTGCTGGGACAGTGATCTGCCTAAGGGATGCTTGATGTCAGAATTCTGAAAACCTACAGAGAAAGGAATTAAGGAGTAGTTGAGAAGTGGTATGAGGTCATAGCGGGCCCTAGCACCCTTGCGCATAGAGCAAAGGGTAGACATGACGAGTGCGATTGAGTTACCAGTATTCAGAGGAGAAGGAAGCAAAGATCCAGAAAAGTTGTGGTTCGTAGTAAGGGCAGTATGGGAAGCACGCAGAGTCATGAATGATAACATTAAAAAGGCTACCCTGGTTAGCACACTACAGGACCACGCATTAACATGGTATATAAAATACTTGAGCGATCAACCGAATGTGGGAATAGCAAAAATTCGGGAGGCATTGAAGAAATAATTCAGTCAGCCGAAATCAAAGACGCAGTCAATCATTGGGTTTAAGGAAATCGTGATGATGTCAGTAGAAACCCCTTGGGACTTGGATCAGAGGCTAAAATGTATGATCCGAGAAACTAACATGACGCTAACGGATGCACAGCATTACGCGTGGTTTGTGGCATCTTTGACACCACATTTGAGAACAACGCTATCACAACAAAAAATCTCAACCCAAGCCGAAGCATTAGAGACAGCAATGAGGTTACATGAAACTCTAATAAAAAATCCGAGGTTGGGATTTTAGCAGATCCACGCGCAAATACAAAGCCTATGTTTAGAAATGCAGAGCTTAAAACAGGAGAAGGCAACCTGACTAGAAGTGCGAGAGGAGGTGTGGTGCATCAAATGTAGAAGTCAGGGACACGATAAATACCATTATCTGCCCATTGTAACCTATATGGTAGCGGGGGGACCAATAGCATTGTGACCAGAGGCACAACAGGGATGGGTGTGGCACCCTTGCTCTGGTGTGCAACCTGTCAAGTAGGAGGAAAGCACAACACGGACAACTGTCATATACTGCCAAGATTTACCCAGACCCCCCAGCAGCTATTTTGCAATTTTTGCAAATCAGTGGGACACGAGGAACACGATTGTCGTAGTTACAAATTATTGATGGAACGATCATCTACCTACAGAATGCAGACTGAAGCATGAGGTCAGGATCCAGCTGCGGCGATAGTGCGCGGTGGGTTCCAGGGACGTGGGTGAGGACGGGGAGGAATGGGGCCAGTAAGGGGTCACAGGCAGCTGATCTGTTACAACTGTGGAGGACCGGGGCACTACGCGCGTGATTGTACCAACCCAACCAGAATATCGTGCCCCTACTGCGAGCAGTTTGATCATGAAATGATAGATTTCCCCACACTGATAGCCCAAATACATGAGAAAATGACAGCACAACCCGCAGCGACGCAGAATGTCCAAATGATGAGGGCTGAAACATGTGAAGAGGACCCCAATATAAACATGGTATTGGGGAGCGGCACAACTACAGGGGGAGGTGAGGGGAAACTAGCTGAGGTAGGCCTCGAGGTTCGCAAAACCCCTTCAAAGTAGCATGAATTTGAGTTAAGGAGACATCTAAGGAAGCTCAAGAGAGCTTCACAGAGGTCTCTACTCCAGGTAGTAGGGATCCGACAGAGCCAGAGATGGACTCCTCAATGCTGACTACCTTTTTAGAGACATGTATGAAGTTGCTATGTGACAATAATGCAGTTAAGGGGATGCAAGAGCTAATAAGAAGGTGCACAGGATTAGGGGAGTCGGGAATCATTTGGAAACTGGGAAAACATGCTCTACGCACTGAGCAGGAGATGTGAATGACGGCGCAAATCGATGAGTACGAGTTGGATCAGGTCATTCTAGATTTGGGGTCGGATGAAAATGTGTTGCCTAAGCAGACGTGGGAACGCATGGGCAGGCCTGCACTACAATGGTCTCCTATTCAACTTTAGATGGCTAATCAGTAAAAGATCTTACTGATGGGAAGACTGTGAGGGGTGACAGTGGATATTGAAGGCATCAGCACGTAGACAGACTTTTAAGTAATATAAATTGTTGATGACAGTAATCCATGCCTCGCATTATTAGGGATAGATTGGGCCACGGATATGAATGGAGTCATCAATATAAAGAACCAGAAGATGATATTTGAGAAGAAGTCCCTATGCGTAGTCGTTTCGTTAGACATGGTTGAAGGAACATGCTACACTGAACTTGTCTGCGATGACAAAATTGATGAAGAGTTGGATCATATCTACAAGATAACGGCGCGGGATCAAGATTGAGTCAATCTAATAGCAGAATAAAGAGTACCGTGGGAGCGTGTTGAGGCCTACATTTCAGATTCAGATGAAGAAGATGAACGATGGCATAACCGGTTGAACGAAGTAACCACGTTAAACTGCAATAAGATGACAAAGTCACTATGTTGCATAAAATCGCAGGATCAAGAACTACCAATGTACGATGGATTGACCAAGGTAGACGAATTCCTGACCAAGTTTGAGTGCACGGTACCAGAACACCAGCAGTTTGATGCATTAGGATGGGCGTTGTGCGCGACGGCTGTGTGATGGTGGGGAACACATGAAGGAACCTTCGAAGATTGGCGCGGCTGCATGTGCATGATGCAAATAAGATTTAGGAAGCCGACATTATGAATAATTGAGAAATACGATAGACGTGACGACCCATGCATTCACCTTACCAAATGGGTCCAAGCCTATGGAGAAGA
>APFE031119083.1:13926-31746 GCA_000404065.3 Pinus taeda | reverse complement strand
GGTTTAGTTTTCTGTTAATGTGGATCTGGTTATCTGGGTGACTTACTGGTACTTGATGATCATTTGATATTTATGGATCCAGTTTGAAAATTTATGAAAAGTGGTCCTTGAAAGAAAAGAAGTAGGGGGTTGTAGCTCCCTTCCAGGAGAGACTAGAAAATGAGAGAGAGTTGTAGCTCTCTTGATCCGAATGGAAAATGGCATCGACCCATGGTACTCATCCACCCATATTATTCATCAACCCATGGAATTTACCCATGGTATTGTAAATGGCATTGGCCCGTGGTATTGTGACATCCACCCATGGTATTCATTCACCCATGGAATTGAACCATGGTATTGTAACTAAAAAGTACTATAAGTAACAAGTCACATTTTGTAAAAGGACAGATTGTCCGCCACAATGTAGCATTTATAGTTCAGAGGCATGTAGCCACACATCTCTTCTCAGAGATAAGCTACCATTGCCCTAGTTGGTTTATTTTCACTTGGGTTTTAATAAAAAGTTTCTTTGTGGTTTTGTTTATTGGGCATTCTCATATTTTTCTTCTGAAAATTTGAAATTACCAGAAGAAAAATATGAGAATGCCCAATAAACAAAACCACAAAGAAACTTTTTATTAAAACCCAAGTGAAAATAAACCAACTAGGGCAATGGTAGCTTATCTCTGAGAAGAGATGTGTGGCTACATGCCTCTGAACTATAAGGCAATGGTAGCTTATCTCTGAGAAGAGATGTGTGGCTACATGCCTCTGAACTATAAATGCTACATTGTGGCGGACAATCTGTCCTTTTACAAAATGTGACTTGTTACTTATAGTACTTTTTAGTTACAATACCATGGTTCAATTCCATGGGTGAATGAATACCATGGGTGGATGTCACAATACCACGGGCCAATGCCATTTACAATACCATGGGTAAATTCCATGGGTTGATGAATAATATGGGTGGATGAGTACCATGGGTCGATGCCATTTTCCATTCGGATCAACACTATTACGTTTTTCTTCTTGATTTGCCCTTCTATCTTGATGGTTTGAGTAGTGGTAATTCTAGCCAATGCATTACAAGATATGGTCGGATTCATTTCTTCTTTATCTAGGCTTTGTTCTTAGATTATATCCTCTTCGTTTGACCTTTCTTGCTCCTTTTCTTCTTCCTCTTCACAATCTATGTAGAATAATTTCTTCTTAGCACACTTATGACCTTTAGTGTATTTGCTATCACAACTGTAACAAAGCCCTTTTTCTATTTTTTCTTCCAATTGTTGTGGTGTCAACCTTATAGGTTGTGGAAGACCAGGGGCAATAACACTTTCCTCTTTATAGTTGTGAGTGGTATGCTTTCTGGTTACCATAATTTTGCTTTCCATTTTTCTTGCTAACCTGAATGCTTTCTCTAATGAATCAGGTTCCCAAAGGCAAACATCATGTTGGATGTTATCCTTTAAAGACCCTATGAACACATCAATCCTATGCTCCTTCAGAATATCTTTTACCCTTATGTTCAATTTTTGGAACTCCTCAATGTGCTCAATTATTGAACCCTTTTGTTTGAGACTTATCAATTCACTAAAAAAAGTGTTGCCTTTTGTATCCTCATAATGTGCTATTAATTCTTCCGTAAAAATTGCCCAAGTGATAAATTGTTTTCGAGAGCAAAGCCATTGATACCATGCAAACTGATTTGGTTCCAAATATAAGGTTGCGATACGTACCTTTTGTGTGTTTTGTACATTATTGAGATCGAAAAATTGCTCCATCTATAATATCCATGTTGCGGGATCCTAGCCATCAAAATTCTTCATATTGATTTATGGAAAATGGTGGGTCTTCGATCCAACGTTAGAGTCTATGTAATCATGATTAATATTTCTTTTATTGTCATGATGAGTTTCCTTTACTACCCTTTCCCATTAGTGACCATTTCTTCTAGCAACTTATTCATATTTATCTTCAATTCGTCCATGTTTGTCTCTAAATGTATCTTCAAATTGTCCATCTTAGCTTCTACGCCTTTCTTTAAACCATCCATCTTAGCTTCTACATCTTTCCTTAAACCATCCATCTTAGATTATGTTCCTTTTTGTGCAAGTGACAATTGTTGCACTTGGTCTCGTAATTTTGAATTCCTCTTCTTCATGGTTCATGCTAGAGCTTGTAGGTTGCCTACAAGGTGTTTTCATTTTCTTTCCTCAGGGCATCAATTACCAATAATAATTCTTTACTATGCCCTTTGAATTCCTTCAAACTAATTTTTCAAATGAATCTTATGCAAAAAATTTAAAAAAACTACACACCTTTTTTCACTTTGTAGGAGCCTGATATTGAATCTGATGTATCTCTGTAATTTCAGATCATCTAGTTCTGAAATTGTGATCTATGATAGCCCTCTATGTCCTATTTCCAATGCCACCAGTCTGATCCAAATTGGATTCTCCAAGGAAGAGTTATGTGAAATCTCCCACAGTGACTTGATTATAGACTAGTTCAGTAGAGCAAACTTGTACGACGTGCCATGAGTCACATTTTTTACCTTTAGCTCTGAAAATATATATAAGAAACTATAGTTTGTCCTCTTTCTACACCTTCTTACGAAATTTCAATCCAATGCTCAAAGAAAAAGTTATGACGATTTTCCCGACGTCACCTGTTTGGAATGTAATTCAGGAATCCGCAAAAAGCCCAACTTCCTCAGATCATATCTCCGCAAATATAGCGCAAAAAAATCTGAAATTAGGACCCAAGATTTAGCGTGATGTCTTCTCAAATGGGTGTTTTTTTCAATTTCTGAAACATCACAGAAAAACGTTATAATGAAAATGCCACGATGACCTATTTGGAGCAGCGAAACCCTAGAATCCAAACCTCTAATACCAAATGTTATGAAACCAGATTCAAGAAGGATAAAAAAGATAGATCAACGCCTTAGAATTCAGCCTCTTCGAGGGGGCAACCTGCTTTACATTACACAAATGAGCAATTCTTGGATGATTCAAATGACAAAACCTCCTTTCTATATATAGGAGTCTAGGGAGTCACAATATAACCCAACCGATCTAACAATAATAATATAAAGCCACAAAAATAACAATAGAGGGATTCTATGGGGCACAGTAATAACAAAATGGGGACAATAGGGGCACAACAATATTAATAAGGGGTATAACTACAATATTAATGGGGTAATCACTAGTATTATAGGGACCCAACAAAATGTGTAAATTGGTAAGGCATTCTTCATGTTGCAATAGTTTTCTTTTGTTATATATATAAAGCCTTCGACTATATCAACCACATTAATGTTTTTAATGTGGTTGTACTAGTTAATAACTAGACTAATTTGATATGGCCAGACACTAACACCTGAAAATTCTTTTATATGGGTAAACAGTAGAAATTAAAAATCTTAAACCTCTTATTGGTTAGAGTGAATCCTTTGTCAAAGATTCATCTTCGTTTGCGTAAACACTAACAGCAAAAAAAATAATTTATATGGATAAACAGTGACAACTAAAAAAGCTTAAACCTTCATTGGTTGGACTAAATCCTTTGTCATAGATTCGTCTTCATTTGTTAAGGAGTTAAAGGGTATAAGATTGATCTGAGTGATAATATGGTGAGTTTTTATGTGGTCTCCTTATACACTAATATCCCCATTAACTAGGTCATTGAAGTTATCAATCACATTACAGACCTAGATACTACTTATTTAGTTGAAATCTGTCTCACCTCTACTTTCTTCAGCTTTGAAGGGGAATTTTATGAGAAAACCTTTGGTGTTTTCATGGGTTCACACATTCCCCCTGTAGTGGCTAATATTCTCATGAAGGAATTTCAATCCAAGCCCTTGTCATCAAACCTATTCCAACCCAAGCTTTGAAAAAGGTTTGTGGATGACACTTGCGTCATCTAGTCCCATGGTAAGGAAAAGTTGGAGCTCTTTTTCCAACATCTTAACAATCAATCTAGTTCCCTTAAGTTCGATATGGAATGTGAACTTGATGATTTAGATGGAAAATGGAATCCACCTGTGGAATTTACCCATGGTATTCATACACCCATGGTATTTATCCACCCATGGAATTTACCCATGGTATTTTGAGTGGAATCCACCCACGGTATTCATTCACCCATGGTATCTATACATAGTATTGTAAGTGAAATCTACCCATGGTATTTATCTTCCCATGTTATTTATCCACCCATGAAATCTATCCATGGTATTGTAATTGGCATCCACCCATGATATTCCTTCACCAATGGTATTTACCCACACATGGAATTTACTTGAAGTATTTTAACAAAAAAAGGCTATAAGTAACAAGTCTCATTTTGTAAAAGGACAGATTGTCCACCACAATGTACCTTTTACAATTATTCTTTGTTTTAATAAAAAAAAAAATTACAGTTTTTTTTACTGTGTGTTCTCATATTATTTTACCATTTCAACTATTTCAAATCTTGGGGGTCTCCCCCCAAGATTTTGATTAGTGGTATCAAATTCAACTTATGACTCCATGAGAATGGTGTTGAATTATCGCGACAAGAATATTCCAATCTAATTTGTCCTTGAATTAAATTGTGAATTAAAATTGAATTTAGTCTTAACAACTACTTGGAAATAATTAATTAATTTATTATTTAAATTAATTAGTTGGAGAAATTCAAGTTAGAATTCTTTCTGAAGTCATGCAAGAGTTATCCATTAAATTAAGGAGATAAAATTGAGTTATATTTCAGTTGTAATTAGTTAACTCAGTTTACTAAGTTAAGTCTATTTAAATTAGTTCCAAAATGTTTGAGGAACTAATAGTGAGTTAAGAGTCAGTTGATGCATTAATGCACTCAACTAGTGCTACTCCAGTTAACTGAAGATTCCCTCATCACAATCTCATGCATGTCTATTATGAGAAGGACCGAGTTGAGATTAATGTTCAATGATAGTGTACTATCAGTTGCATGTGTTTTCTCATCGAGAAAACTTATGTTTGAAGTCAAGGATTCATCCTTGAGGATTACGCAGTTTTGAAGGCTTGTTTTTCCACTTGGTAATAGGCTAATCATCGACAAGGAACAGTGCAAGGAAGTAGGAGCTTGGAGGGCAGAGAGGAAGGCTGGAGAGAAACTAAGATTTCCTGTGAGCATCTGTGAAGATTGTACTAAGAGTTGGCTGGATGTGAGAGCTAAGGCTTTGTACAATTCCAATGTATTTCCACCATGTACGATAATACGATAGTGTGTGGTTTTTATATAAGGGTTTAACCAAAGTATTTGCATGTGTATTGTGCCATTGATTCTTCTTCTTCTAGTTATATTATTCAACTCAGTCTTTAATCTTCCGTAAATTGATAGTAGAGATAGGTTATAATATTCTTCTTTGATTTATATTGCATTATTGGGTTAACCTCTCACATATTTTCTACATGGTATCAGAGTTGTGAATAGTATACTAAGAAGAGAATTCGAAGTTTGTAGTTTGGGGTTGCAGGTGCAAATCGAATTCATATCATACTTCAAGGTTGGCCAATGGCATTCTATGGCTTGAGACTCAAGTATGCCTTGGAAAGTAGCTCGAATTACATAGCATGGAAATATAGAATGGACGATGTATTAGAGCACAATGCCTTCAAGGAATTCATTGATCAAGAAATCCCAAAGCCAGCTTCAACTATTGCACAAGAGTTGGTTGAGTGGAAGAAATGTGTGGCGAAGGTGAGACAGATCATCCTTGAGGGAGTTTGAGACCATATTGTCTTGAGTCTCCATGGAAAGGATACTCCATTTTCAATGTGGAAGACATTGAAGGACCTCTACCAGAATAGTAGTGACCAGAGGAAATTGGCGCTCAAGGATAAGCTTCGAAGAATCCAGATGGAGAAGGACGATACTATTTCCACATATCTAAACAAGCTCGGCACATGTAGAGACAAGCTTGGTAGTGTGGGAATAACTATTGTCGATGATGATATGGTCACCCTCACTCACCTTGTCCTTCCAAAGAGTTGGAATAGCTACCATGACTTTGTTAATGGAAGGGAGAAACTACTAGATTGGGAACGACTGTGGTCGGATCTTATGCAGAAGGAGATCAGGAGGAGCACACAAGATGGCTCTTCATCCAAGAATGATGATGAATAAAATCTGGCCTTAGCAAGTAAGGCAAGGAAAGGAAAGGGTAAGGCTTCCATTTCAAATCAAATTCTTCTCATGGAGGGAAGAAGGGTGACATGTCTAAAGTAAGATGCTTTAATTGTCACAAGATGGGACATTTTGTGACTAATTTCCCATCGAAGAAGTCCAAGAAGGGATCCTCAGAAAGATCAGAAGGTGAGGCATTAGCCTCACAGTCGGAAATGGAATTTACCCTCATCACATGGATGGTGTCATTAATGATGGGTTGTGTCTAGTATCTTTACAATGGAGTCTCATTCCACATGACCGGTGATAAAAATTTAAGCAATGCCTTGGAGGAGAAAGACTTCAAGATGCGCATAGAGATGGGTGATGACGAAAGGTATAGTGTTTCAGGAGTGGGCACAGTTGCTTTTAAGAGGGAGCATGGAGCTCCCCTCACCTTGACAGATGTGATGTATGTCACTAGACTGAAGGAGAATTTGGTATCGGTCATGATGTTGGAGGATAAAGGTTACGATGTTGTCTTCAGTAAAGGGAAGGTGTTCCTAGGACACATAGCCATGAGTCAGACCAAGAGGATAGGGATTTGGGTGAAGAATCTCCATAAATTAGAGGTAGATGATTGTGCATCATTAAGTATGAAAGTAGAATCGGTGGAAATCGAAGACATTTGTGAGTTGTGGAACAGGTAGTTGGGCCATTTGTGTCATGGGGCTTTGAAGATAATGCTGCAGATATCTAGAGGACTTCCCAAAGGTAAAAATGAGCAAATTGACACATGAAAAGGTTGTACCTTGGGAAAGTACACCGAATCTTCCTTTCATGATCAAGACAATCGAGCAGAGGCTATCTTAGAGCGAGTTCATACTGATTTGTGTGGACCATTCTTGATGGCATCCATAGTGAAGCAAAGGTATTTTGTGATTTTCCTTGATGACTATTCTCATCAATGTTGGATTTATTTCATGCAGAAGAAGGACCAAACTTTCACAAAGTTTTGTGATTTCAAAGCTTTGGTCAAGATAGTGTCAGGGAAGAAGATCAAGACCTTGAGAAGAAAAAATGGTGGAGAATATGTCTCTCAAGAGTTTTAGGACTTTTGTGCAGCGAAAGGAATTAAACAAGAGTTGATGGCACCTCATAACACACAATAAAATGGGGTGGCCAAGAGGAAGAACAGAACTAGGGGAAGCACAGGCAATGCTGCATGACGAAGGCCTACCACTTCACTTCCAACCTGAGGCATGCAACGCAATAGTCTTTTTGTAGAATAGAAGCCTGCATCACATACTTGGGATGAAGACACCATAGGAATCTTTCTCTGGTAAGAGACTAGATATGTGTCAGTTCAAGATCTTTGGCTCATCGGTATGTTGCCATGTGACAAAGGATGCATGGAAGAAGCTTGAGCCAACAATAAAATTGGGTATATTTGTGGGGTACACTAATACACCTCATAGCTATCGAGTGTACTTTCCTACCAATCAGAGGATAGTGGTTCACAGAGATCTCAAGTTTGATGAGCAGAAGGCCATGGAAGTTTCCCTTAAGAGGGAGCTCCAACTACAGGTTGTGGACGAACTATTGGTTCCTAAGGATGAGGAGCCTCAGAGTGATGCGAAGTAGCCCCATGCAAAGGTTCCAGGAGTGGAGACATCCACTCAAGCAAAGTCTTCTAAAGATGGACGAAAGCACATAAAAGCAGCTAACAGATTGTTTGAGGATGCGAGAGAGAATGTGGGAGTACCATCTTCCGAGCACAGATAGAGGGGGTCACCTGAGAGGTACACTAGATACATGGCCCTTGCTAGGGAATGTGTTGAGACCAAGCCATCTTCCTTTGAGGAAGCAGTGCAACAACCAATTTGGGTTGATGCTATGGTGGAGGAGTGTGACTCCATAGTTCATAACAACGTTTGGGACGTGGTTCCGAGACAAAAGAACAAGTCAATTATGAGTTCCCATTAGCTTTACAAGGATAAGCAAGTTGCTGATGGTAGTGTGGAGAAGCATAAGGCAAGATTTGTTGCCCATGGATTTTCATAGGTCGATAGGATCATGTTGCTACAATATATTTATACAAAGGAGAATGATGTTGACATTTTGACAAAGGCATTGTCAAAGTGCAGATTTGAGTTCCATAAAGACAGGATCGAGGTGGTAGATAATCCCTTTCTTGTTGAGAGGGAGTGTTGAAATACGGCAACAAGAATATTCCAATTTAATTTGTCTTTGAATTAAATTGTGAATTAAAATCGAATTTAGTCTTAATAGCTTCTTGGAAATAATTAATTTATTTATTTGAAATTAATTAGTTGGATAAATTCAAGTTAGAGGTCTTTCTGAAGTCATGCAAGAGTTATCCCTTAAATTAAGGAGATAATATTGAGTTATATTTGAGTTGTAATCAGTTAACTCAGTTTACTAAGTTAAGTCTAGTTAAATTAGTTCCAAATTGTTTGAGGAACTAATAGTGAGTTAATAGTTAGTTGATGCATTAATGCACTCAACTAGTGTTACTCCAATTAACTGAAGATTCCCTCATCAAAAACTCATGCATGTTTATTATGAGAAATAAACCCAGTTGAGATTAATGTTCAAGGACAATGTACTATCATTTGCATGTGTTTTCTCATGGAGAAAACTCATGCATGCAGTCAAGGATTCATCCTTGAGGATTGCACATTTTTGAAGGGTTGTTTTTCCACTTGGTAATAGGATAATCATCCACAAGGAAAAACACAAGGAAATAGGAGCTTGGAGGGAAGACATGAAGGCTGGAGAGAAGCCAAGATTACCTGTGAGCATCTGTGAGGATTTTACTAAGAGCTGGCTAGATGTGAGAGCTAAGGCTTTGTATAATTCCTATGTATTTCCACCATGTATGATAATACAATAGTGTGAGGTTTTTATCTGAGGATCTTCCCAAACTATTTTCATGTGTATTGTGCCATTGATTCTTCTTCTTCTGGTTATATTGTTTAGCTTGATATTCAAGCCTCCACAAATTGACAGTAGAAGTCGGTTATAGTATTTTGTTTTGATTTATATTTCATTATCGGGTTAACCTATCACAGATTTTCTACAAATGAGGGTTTGAAGCATATTTAAGCTTCAAAATTTTGCAGCAATCTTCAGCAAACTTGATGTAAGTGCTACAATCTCCACAGAGAATTATAGAAGGTTCAAAATATCTCATTTGAAATTATTTTCCATTAGATCAAATTTATTTTTTACGGAGTTTGATTTCATTTCCTAGTTTGAGAGATATGAGCAATTGAAGTTAAACATGTTTAGAACATTGCGTGACCACCCATACCATGAGTTTCTGGAATCAGTTTCTCACTCCATAGGTTATGAAATTTAAAGTGTCTTATATCAATGGAAATATCTAATCAATACCTCAAATAGGTATCTGACAGAATTTGATTTCATCACCTGTAGCAGAAGTTATCAAAAAAGTTGTAGTAAGAGCTCTATAATCTGAATGAAGCCTTTACAAAATCTCATTGGATAGGAGAATCTACAACACCCATGGTTGATTTTGTTAAAAGTATGCAACACATTTATAGTTTAGGTACATCTCTCGTGTGGCCCGGTTTTGTACCCCACCTAGAATTCGTGATTTTTTTATATCTAGACTAGCATTTGGAGTGGGTTCTCTTTGGAGACACACCCTCCTACCCTCGTTTAGTAGGCACATGCTTCAGATTCACCAGTTTCAACACAGTAGCATCTGCCTTGGGTTCTTTACAGATGTTCCCTCCCACCCCAAACTATGTAGGCCCTGCTACTTCATCAGTAGTAAACATCAAGGTTATCGGTCAACTGCACAAGACCCTTGTCAGAGAAGTCCATTAGCTAGGCCTCAAAGTCTTAGTATCACAGTTGGTCACAAGCATTAAAAGGTATCTCTATCATGAAATCTTCATTTTTCATGGTTATGGATCATCCACAAACTCACACTTCATCGAAGTCCATTTGCTAGGCCCCACGCTGTTAGTGTCAAAGTTGGTCACAAACATTACAGGGTATCTCTACCCTTAGATCTTCATTCATCATGTTAATGGTTAACCACACAAAACCCTTCTCTTCAGTGGCTCTTCATAGTCAACAAAGGCTTCTGAGGAGGGAACTTCATGCAATGGGGACTGTTGCTTCTTAAGGAGTGAAGAATGATCTGAATAAAAAATGGCATCCACCCATCGTATTCATCCACCCATGGAATCTACCCATGGTATTCATACACCCATGGTATTTATCCACCCACGGAATTCAACCATGGTATTGTAAGTGGCATTGTCCCATGGTAATCCTTCACCCACAGTATTTATCCATGGTATTGTAAGTGACATCCACCCATGGTATTCATCCTCCCATAGTATTTATCCACACATCGAATTTACCAATGGTATTGTAAGTGCCGTCCACCCATGGTATTGATTCACCCATGGTATTTATCCACCCATGGAATTTACCTTTAGTGTTCTAATAAAAAAAAGGTTATAAGTAACAAGTCGCATTTTGTAAAAGGACATATTGTCCACCACAATGTAGCTTTTACAATTATTTCTCTTTTAATAAAAAGAAATTCTCTGTGGTTTTGTTTACTGTGTATTCTCATATTGTTTTATCATTTCAATTTTCCAGATCTTGGGTGTCTCCCCCAAGATCTGGATCAATTGATGATAGTTTTCCTTTCTTTGACATTCTTATTTTAGAAAGGGATGATGGTTCTTTCTCCCATTGGGTTTTTTGGAAGGAAACTCACTTGGAGCAATATCTTCATGCTAGTTTGCATCATTTCCATGCTCCAAAGCTAGGTGTTTTGAACACCTTAGCCACTCGGGCGTTACGCATTTCTGATGAAAAACACCTCAAAGATGAAAAACCCCACCTCTTTAATGTTTTTAATAAGAATGGTTATAACAAGTACCCATGTCTTAAATCTTTCTTTAAGGCTGGAAAAGGTCATAGAAATAAGAATGCTCTTAAGGATCAGTTTTCTGGAGTGCATCTTCCATTTATTCAAGGAACCGCATATAATATTGCAAGGATCCTAAAAAAGCATATGGTTCCTTCGACATTGAGGCCCCTTAACACTATTCAAAGCTCTCTAACATCAGTTAAGAACCTTGTGAACCCCAAAGATGGGAAAGGTATTTACATCATTCCGTGCTCATGTGGGGCTCCATACATCGGTGAAACTAATTGATCAATAAATTAGAGGATATATGAACATGTTGTTGACATCAAACATGGAAGGTCCCACTCATACGCTTTGGCAGAAAATGCGAGAAAGACAAATCATCACATTTGCATCAAAGAGGCTAGGGTCATTGCAAGGATTGACTATTTTCATCATCGTAAATTTAGGGAGGCCTTGGAAATTGAAAATAGGTCAATCAATATGAATAGAGATGGTGGTTGGAATATTAATAGATACTGGATCCCTACGCTATCTTCATAGGTTCTCAATTTTTTTCTTTTTTATTTTATTATTAATTTTCTATTTTGATAAACAATTAAGTTTAACTATATTATTTAATTATAATTAGAAGACCTTCCATTCAATTCAATAATATTATAATTAATTTTTATTTATTATTTTTTTTATTAATAATAATATTATAATAATAAAATTAATTTCCTTCAATTTTATTTTTATTATTTTTCACTATATTATTTGTTTCTATATTATTTGTTTCTATTTAGAAAAGCATCCCTCTAATTTAATAATATTATTAGTAATAATAAAATTAATATTACTAATAATATTATTTCATTCATTTTTTATTTTTTTAATTTATTTTATTTTGTAATTTGGAACCATTAAATTTAACCATTTCATTATTAAGTTTAAGAATTTCTTTTAATATTAATAAAAAAAATTATCTATTTCTTATTATCAACTTGTTTTATATTATAAATATATTCTTTATTAACAATCATTCTTAATCAAATTACCTATTATATTCTAACAGTTCACATTTCTCTATATCTGTTTATTTTGATGCCAAGATTAGGTTCTCCTCTGGTCTGAATCACAATAATTAGTTCTTATATGATTATTACTGAAAGATTTCTTTTAATACAAATTATATATTACATAAACTTAAATTGAAAAACTAAAAATAAGTAAGAGAATTTATGATTTAATAAAAAAAACAAATCAACTAACCGTCTAATAAAAGACGAAATCAACTAATACTCCAAGTGACAGTCTATTCATGCTCAGTCGGTGAATAAATGAATCTATGAACACTCCTTTAATAGATGAGATTAAATTTTAGCACGTTACAAAACTAGTATATGCCTTGATGTCTGCCTCCTAATCTGCTCTACAGGAGATTTCATTATACAGTATCCTAGCCGTCAATTAATATCCACGGTAGAGTAACCACTAATCTGCTCTACAGGAGATTTGATTATACAATTTCCTAGCCGTCAATTAATATCACTGTAGAGTAACGAGTGGCAGATGTACGAGAAATCCGGAAGATGACTCTACATACCTTTTGGCATCTCGTGATACTTGACTTTTAGCAACTGGAGAGACGTGGTTTCCGTTAACTGGAAGAAAACAAAGAGATCAGTAATAGTTCACATGATGTCCACAGCGACTGACCGGGTAGCTTTCTCGAAGCTCAGCCAGTTATAGTCACACTTACTTGGTAGTTCACATGGAGTTCCAAAGCGAGTAAGATGGATAATGAACTTACTCACTGCCCCTCGATGCTTCTCGGCCTGTGTATTCTCAAAGAATGTGAGGGTATCGGTTCGATCTCGTGAGTTTACTACGGAGGCCACAAGTTATTATACGGTCATGGAACAAACTACGCGCTTGTAGATTCTTCCTTAAATCTTTGACTTTACACTTTAGGAAACTATCACTGTCCTAACACAAAAGGTTCCAGATTGTTTCCACAATTCCTTTCTCTATAAATGGCTCTTGAGGTTTGTCAGTTATATATCAATGTCTATATTGTAATTTTTTTTGTAAGTGCCTAAGGAAAAATTTGCGAGTCATATCAATCTATCTTGATATAGAAGCATGGCACCAGATGGGAATTCCTCAGGAATCTGCTCATTAGAATTGAATCGAAACTGGCCATCAATTCACGAGGTCGAAGGATCGAAACACGCTGTGAAGAATGCAAACATGGCATCAGATGGAAATTCCTCAGCAATATGTTCATTAGAATTGAATTCAAGCCGCCCAACGGAGCACGAGGTCGAAGGATCGAAACGCGCTGGACCTGCTGAGAAAAATGGAAGCATGACACCAGATGGAGATTCCTCAACAATATGTTCAATGGAATTGACTCCGAACGGGTCATCAGTGCAGGAGGTCGAAGGATCGAACCACGTTGCACCTGTTGGAAAGAATGGTGCTTCCATGATCCGCATGGGGTCTTTTGAGGGACCCGTCAGTAGAACAGTATCTGATGTTTCTGTAGAACTTAGCCGAAGCTCCACGAATTTACATGGGGTATCGAATTTGGAAGTAGAGAAAATTCAATGCGAGTGCTGTGGAATGTCTGAAGAATGCACGCCGAGTTACATTTGTAGGGTTAGGGTTCTCTTCTGTGGGCACTGGGTTTGTGGGCTGTGCGCAGAAGCAATCAAGGAAGAACAGCGTCGTATCGGTAAAGGGCTAGGCATGGAGGACGCTTTGCGTGCACATATGGCTGTCTGTGTTAAATTCAACCAGGTCGCTCGGTTGAATCCAGCGCTGTACCTTGCTGATGCGATGCGCGAACTTCTCAAGAAGAGTTCTAGGGAAAATGGTTTCAGGTCCAACCCTAACAGTCCCAGAGGCATGGTTACAAAAAAGACTATGTCCCGCAGCACCAGCTGCATTCCTGCTATGGTTGGCAAGGGAGTAAATTAACATTAGTTTTTCCTTTGAGAAAAAAAGCATATTAATGCTGTTTTTCTAAATTTCAGTCCAATATGCACTCAGTGCTATTTATTCTTGTTATTAGAATAAAGCCATATTCAATGAACAATATAAATTAGTGTATTCTACTTAATATTTTCCCTGTAAACTATATAATACTTTTTTTTTCAATAAATCTATGAGATTTTTTTAATGTTGATGCAAGTCTTCATCCTGTGGAAATAATTCCTCGGAAATATCGACGGGTTTTTTCACAGCCAGTGTTTACTTCTTTCGAAATTTGAGTTCACTGAAGTACGAATTGTTTGCATTTCTCGCTTTCTGATAATCATTAACCTGTTCAAAATATGCAGAGTTGAGTCGGCATGCAGGAACATTTTGATTTTGATTAAGTGTCCTGTGATTAAATTTTGTACAAAAATAACTAATTTAACCTTCCATACTTTGTCATAAGGACATTAAGAAGATTTTTTTTGGCTGTGGCAGAAATAAGCAGTAAATAATTCTCAGAGAATGGAGAATACTAGAGAATTTGTGGCAGGCTTAAGAATTTTGATTTTGTAATCGGCCAAATCACTTGTAACAAGTAACGTTCGATTCATATGTCGTGTAAAGTTCGATACATAGCATCCAAGATGGTTTTATACATAGGTGGTGCGCTTATCACAAACATACTTACAAACTACTTGAGGATCCCATATCCAGAGTTTCTCAAACCCATCTTGTTTACTTTATTAGTGGTTCATTAGCTTCCTATATTAAGAGTGTACAATATGACAACGAACTCATCCTGTTAACTTCATTGTTGTTTCAATAGCTTTCGATATTAAGAGATTACAATATAACACATCTCAGCACCCAGCAACCAGTGATCGATTCTTATCATCGATTTTGTTATTAAATCTCACAAATGTAAGGTTAACAAAGGGACATGAGCACGGATCAATATTGGAATATCGATGTTGCCGCCTTCTGCATGAAATTATTACCATGCAAATCAAAATTAACATAAAAATCCACTTAAACGAAAAATACTTTAAGCCTTTTTATTTTAAAAAAAAAAATTCATAATGATTTTTTTAAAGTGTTTATTAATATTTTTTTTTAGTTAAACAAAATTATTGACATTTTTTCTTCAAATTATGTTAGTTTTAAAAAATAATCAGTGTGGATTCATTTTAATCCCAAACCTATTAACGTTTTAAGGAATCAAATTTCTTGAGATACAAATCTCTTTTAAAGTGAAATGAGATTAGATCTCTCTAGCTCTTCATAGAGTTGTACTTAAGTTGGATCTAGACTAGTTTGTATATACACACATACTATATATAGGTTGAATCCATCTCTCCCTCTCCCTCTATCTCCCCCTCTCTCTCTTCCCTCTTGGGCTACTCCCTCCTCTCCTCTCTCTCAAGTCATATCTCTCTTCCTTCCTCTCTCCCACCTCCCACTGTCTCTCTCTGCATCTCTTTCAGTCTCTACCCTCCAACTTTGCCACTATCTCCATCCCTCTCTCCTTTTCTCTCTCCCCCTCTCTCCCCTCTCTATATGTCTCCCTCTCTCTTCCCTCTCTCTCGCTTTCTCTTCCCTCCTCTCCTCTCTTCCTTTCTCTCCCTCGCCACTCCCTGTCTCTCTCTACCTCTATCCCTCTATGTCTTTGTTATTCCCTCCCTCTCTCTCCCCCTCTAACTCCTCTCTCTTCCTCCCTTTCTCTTCTCCCTCCGCTCCTCTCTCTCTTCATTCCTCTATATCCCTCTCTCTTAAACTTGCCTCTCTCTTCTCTGCCATCAATCTCTCTCTATCGCTCTCTCTTAAACTTCCCTCTCTCTTCTCCCCATCAATCTCTCTCTCTCTCCCCTCCAGCTCTCATTATCTTCCTCCCTTCCTCCTTCTTCACCCACCTCTCTCTCTACCCCCTCCCTCCATATGATGGAGAATTTTCGCTCTATGTAATCAATGTTATATGTAATGTCCAAAATATTTACATTTTAATTTTTTCTCTATCATTATCTTCCTCCCTTCCTCCTTTCCCCCCTGTCTACCCCGTCCATCCATATGATAGACATTTTCCACTATATATAATCAATGTTATATGTAATGTCCAAAATATTTTACATTTAACTTTTATTGTGAGTTATGTTTTTTCAGTATCTGGTATTGATAAGTAAGCCATGTTATTAAGCTACGGTATTGTAATAGAACTTATTTACAAATTAATAATATCCATGGTAAAGTGAGAATGAATGTCATATTGTAAATTTATTGTAAGTATGATGTTTTTATGTGCTTAACAGTTAAATTTAAATATGGTTATGGAATCGTTATTAGTCCCTCCCAAGCTAGGACTCTAACAATTGATTTGTTTGTTGATCATGATATAAAATCGTTATTACTCCCCGCTAATTCCATTATTAGTGCCCAACAATTGATTTGTTTGTTGATCATGATATGGAATCCTTATTACTCCCGCCACTTCCATTATTAGTCTCTATCAATTTGTTTGTTGATCATGATATAAAATCATTATTACTCCCCGCTAGTTCCATTATTAGTCCCTAACAATTTATTTGTTTGTTGATCACTATTAACTTTGAAAAATAAATAATTATTTTCTAATATTAATTAAATAATAATTTTTCAAACATTTGATTGGAGCATAAAGAAGGTCTTATTAGCACCCTTTTCACAATATAATGCCAAGTGGACATCTACCTTACATATTTTATGCTTATGGCTATGGTTGCAATATTCATGTATGGTTTTTACATAATACTTCAAAATAAGTTACAAGTAAATAATATATTTGCCATGAACTACTTCCCACCATCATTTAAGCAAGTTTCTGCATAAAAAAATATGAATAAGATGTAAAAGATATAAAATTACTTATAACACTTATGTAGGAGTGAAATTGTAAATAGTGGTTATTTATGCAATTTTTCCCATAGCCTAACTTCTAACTTGAATTGGATGGCTAACATGCCCTGCCAAACCAAATTACAATATAACAAATTAAATTTTATTACTTTTATTACTTTTAACTTATTATCATTAATTGAGACAATATTTAAATATTTACATTATAATATCTCCATGTCTCTATATTACTTTTAACCTTTTGTTATTACAAAATGTATTTTATTATTTTTAACTTATTATCATTAATTGAGACAATATTTAAATGTTTACACTACAACATCTTCATGGCTCTATATTACATATAACTTTTTGTTATTTTTTAATTAAATATTAAATATTTATGATAATTCTTAAACATTACACCTACAAATCTACCCTATAATATATGTTACCTATCTACTAAAGTTGAAATTTAATATTGAAAATAAAAAATCAAGTCTTATTTAATGATGAATTATTTATTCTTTTATTCTTTTAGAATGCAAATTTTAATTTGAATGACTCGCTAGATTCATCCTCTTCCTAAATGGATTTATCAATAGTGTTTATCAATCCTTTGCAATTTATTGTGAGCGTTTGATTTTGTGTACTCTATTTTTGGAACTTATCCTAGTTATGTCCTTTCTTTCTACTCCCTTTTTGCACTATCTTGCGTGTTTGGATGTTCTTGTCTTCTTTTACATTGTCCATTTATCTTTTTCTACAATATAAGAGTTGACAAAAAAAAATATTCTCCAATTTAATTGATTAAATTTTATAAGTATAATACTTTAATCGATGGAATACATGCCATTAAACCATATTAAGAGTATTTGTAAAATTTAAAATACGAAAGATAAAGGTTAGACCAAATTATA
>APFE031119083.1:2127-12824 GCA_000404065.3 Pinus taeda | reverse complement strand
AACAAAATTAGTAATATAATTGAGTTAAATGCACTAAATTTGAACGAGTAAAATGAACTCTTATTTTATTTTAACTTTTTAGTTCACAATAGATAAATTAGCAAAATTGGTAAGAGTTAAATTAACCCTTCATCTTAAAATATGAAGATTTGTTTTAAATTTGATTCTATTACTGAGTTGGCTTGGTTTCCCTCAACATTTGGCCCACGATGGTAGCCCTACAAGTATTTCCAGTTAAGGAGTAACATATGCAACTTGAACGTGAACGAAACATTAAATGTTTCTTAGTAGATTTGGTTTGAGTTGGTTGGAGATTATTAGCATTAGTGCAACAACACGTGTGAAGATCTATTCAAAATAACTTGTGATTGTGAGATTAAATTACAACCATCAATTGATGAGGATACTAGGGTATTCCATCAAGTCAAGTCAAAATAATACCTCTAGAGTTTTATATTGGCTCTTGGACATCAATAAGTATAAAAGGAATCTAGAACTACAACAAATTCGCCCAAAGATAAGTATGGAGTCTTTTATGGAATAAGATTCTAGTCTTTTGGACCTCGGCTGGGCTCTGCTCATGCAACATAATTTTACTTCTTTGCTTGATTTTGGAATTTTGCCCAAATTGGTTAGATTTTTCATATTTTATGGTAATGATTTAGTGTTAATGTTTTACAGAGAAGGGGAAGTCATTTCTTTTCTGGAAAGCAATATATATTATATATTATATTATATTATAGTAATGTATATTTACCACATATAATATAATATATAAATATAAATAATCAATAATTTCATTAATATTAAAAAGACACTTTGCTTATGTATATATACCGGGGTCTTTAATTGTAATCGTTCATCAATCAATATCTCATATATCTTATATCAATCTAATAAAGTTTACTCAAGCGTAGAAACAAAATTAAGCTTGAGAATTTTTCAATTGTGTAATTATTGATCATAAGGAAATAATTACGAAGATTTGAAAATAAGAAAGAATCAAACATGGTACCATATTTAGGCTAACAACCCATGGTATTTTTCAAACAAATTCGTAAAAGAAGGAGTTTGTTACTAATTCATAGAATTTATTTTAATAGATGAAAAATAATTTTCATATCATTTCGTATTTTTTTTTTCACATTGGTGTTAAAAACTATAGCGAGAAAGGTTCAATTTGACTTTAGCCTTAGTCAAATTGAGTACATCAACTTTCCACATTAGCATAATAGCTTCGAGGCAATTGACTAGTTTGGCATGGCTCTTGTCACTCAGATAGCTAAGTAAATCTGAGTTAGGGGTTTGGAGTTTATTTATGAATATGTTGATTGCTAAATGTTAGCAATCCAGTTCAATGATTTTTAGTTGTGTTTAGTCAACTAAAATCTAACCATTGATAGAGTTATCTCAAGGTATTTGTGTTGGAACAACAATCTAACTCAGAGATCTGTTAGTTAACTAATTAGTCAACCCAAAATAGCTAATACATGCATGGAATTCCAATTCCTTAGCTGAAGTGGATATGAAAAGGCACTGTAACATGAGATATATACTATTTTGAGTGTACAAGCATTGTATGAGTCAAGAGATAAATCCTTGGGAATTGCGCAAGAAAATTGGAGGAAATTCAAATCCCTTAGAATATAATTTCCCCAAGGATTGTGTGAGGAAATAAGAGGCTAGATGAACAAATAATTGGCTAAGTGGTGGCTAGAGGCTCTCATTCAATATGGAGAACAATTATTCATTTGCAGGTTATGCTCAGAGTTGGAACAAGCGATTGTAATAGTTTCTCTATTTAACTGATTAATGCAACGAGGCTTGATGGGTTTTTCCTAGTTGGGTTCCCCTATAATTCAGAGTGTATTTATGCTTTTTCTTGTTGCATGTATATGCATGTTTTGCTAAACTGTTTTCTGCAGATCAGTAGAGTACAATTGTGTCTCTTTTTCTCAGTTTAAATCTTAAGAAGTTGCAATTTCTAACAAATTTCAAGATGGTATGAGACTCTTCAAATCACATTAGAACTAGTATTTCAAACTTGTCTCTCAAGAATTACGAAGTAGCAGCTTCTGTCCAATAATTTTTCTTTAAAATCAAGAGAATTTTTTCCAATGGAATGAGATTGGAGTATGTCCTCGAGGGTAGCTCAAATTTCATATACTAGAAGGATTGAATGGAAGAAATGCTTGACGATAATGGTGTGTTAGAATATGTTAAAACTACATTGTGAAACATCAACATTCTAATCCACAACAATTAGCCCATTGGAAGAAGGATGTTGCAAAGGCCACACAAATTCTTATTGAAGGTGTGAGCTTCCATGTGGTCTCATATATCCATGGAAAAGAGATACCATTTTCTGTGTGGAATAAATTGATTAAGTTATTCAAAAATAGTGGTGACCATAGGAAATTGGCCCTGAAAGGCAAGCCTCAAAGCATTATAATGAAAAATAATGATACTATCCCACAATATCTCTTGAGATTTATAGAAGTTTGACACGAGCTTGGAGAGGTTGTGGTGCATGTTGTGGGTGATGACATAGTGAGCCTAACTCTTCTTGGCCTTCCAAAATCTTAGCACAAGTACAAGGACTCTATGAATGGAAGTGATAAATTACCGAATTGGGAAATGCTGTGGTTTGATTTGGTTCAGGAAGAGTTTAGGAGAAATACCAGAGGCAGAACATCATCTAAAGCAGAGGATGAAGAGGATTTTTCCTTGGTTGGAAAGCGGAAGGCGAGAAAAGGATGGGAGACCCTAAGAAAACCTATTTCAATCCGAAATAATGGCAATAAGAATGACTTGAGATAGATAAAAAAAAATCATTACCACGAATTTAACCACTATACCACAAATTTTTGGCACAATAAGTCTAAGACAAAGTCTTCAAGAGGAGCAAGAGGTGAGGCACTGACTTGACAATTCTAATTAGACTTCAACCTAATACCATGCATATCCAACACTATTATGGGGAGAGTGTGGTACCTTGATTTTGGTTCCTCATTCCATATGAAAGGATGCAAGGATTTTTTCTATAGCTTGGAGGAGAAGGATCTCTAGATGCATATCGAAATGGGGGATGATGGGAGGTATAGTGTTATAGAAATTGGTATTGTTACCTTTGAGATGGATAAATCCTCTCCCCTTCATCTCAAAGATATCATGTATGTATCTGGCCTGAAGAAGAACTTGATCATTGTAGCAGCATTGGAGGATAGAGGATGTGATATTATTTTTAGTAAAGGGAAAGCATTTCTAAGACACATAGTTATCGGGAAAGTGAAATAGATATGGGTTCGAGAAAAGAACCTATAAAAAATTGAGGTGGGAGAGTTCACTTCATTGAGAAACAACGCCAAAAAGGTGAAAAGTTGAGATGTTGGAGAACTCTAGCACATGGGATTGGGTCATATAGACCATGGTGTCTTAAAAGTAATCCAACAAATTACCAACGGTTTCACTAAAGGCTTCCTTAACCAGAAGAATGTCTACAAGGGTTGCACGTTGAGAAAATATGTCAAATCCACTTTCCATGACCGAGATAGTAGAGTAGATGCAATCTTGGAGCAAGTCTACTCTGATGTTTGTGGAACCTTTTCTAAAACCTCCACAACAAAACATAAGTACTACGTTACTTTTATTGATGATTTCTCTAGGAAATGTTGGATCTTCTTCATGAAGAAGAAGGATGAAGTTTTCTCAAAATTTGTTGAATTCAAAGCATTTGTAGAGAAAGAGACTATGAAGAAGGCAAAGGATCTCAAGAGTGATAATGAAGGTGAATTTGTTTCACATGCCTTTAAGGATTTATATTCAAAAGAATGTATTCATAGAGAACTGATAACACTCTATAACCCATAGTAAAATGGGGTAGTTAAGAGGAAGAAATAAGCATAGTGGGAGCAACAAGAGCCATGTTGTGTGATTAGGGGTTGCCATTACATACATGGAGAAAATAAGAAAACACTGCAATTTACATGCAAAATTAGAGTGCTCATAGAATACTTGGCATGATCACACCAGAGGAAGATTTCTTTGGGAGAAATCTTGATGTGTCTCATTTCAGAATTTTTCAAGCTTCAGTTTATTGTCATGTCTCCAAGGATTCAAGGAAGAGACTTGAGACTAGAACATATTTGGGAGTTTTTTTATTATACACAGAAACTCCACATAATTACAAGGTGTATTTACATTCATTGTGGGCAATAGTGGTAAGGAGAGATGTTAAGTTCGATGAGTACAAGGCTATGAGATTCTCTCTAGAATGAGAGATGAGTATCCCACAAGAATAAGAGCTTCTAGCTCCAAATGGCGAGTCTTAGGATGAGATTCAGGATGTTGTGGATAAACCACATGTAGCAGAGAAACATAAGGTAGAGTGGAGGCACCCACTCAACCAGAATATTTCAGAGAGGGGAGAAAGAGAACCATATAAGCTGATAAACTATTACAGGATCCTAGAAATAATTTGGGAGCCCCTACTTGACAGTGTAGGCAGAGGAGGTCACTTGATAGGTACACCAGTTACACGGCTCTAATCATAGAGCTCATTGAGACAAATCCATATTCATTTAATGAAGCAGTTTCTCAACCGGTTTGGATTGGTGCCATGGTGGAAGAATGTGAATCCATCATGAAGAACAATGTATAGGATTTGTTGTTGAGAATATAAGGCAAATCAATGTTTTGTTCTAGATGGATCTAAAAATTGAAGCATGCAGTTCATGGGAGCATTGACAAATACAAGGCTAGATTTTTGGCGAAAGGATTCTTTTAGGTAGAGGGAGTGGACCATGAGGAAAATGTTGCGCCAGTTGCAAGAGATTCATCAATTACATCCATTCTAGCATTGGATGTGCAGATGGGGTGGGAAATACACCAAATGGATGTGAAGGTTGCATTTGTTAATCGAGTTGTTTAAGAATAAATTTACACAGAATGGTGGATTTGAGACATACAGCTGGGAGTACCTATAGGTCCTACATTTGATGTTGATCCCATAGGGTCCAAACCCTCCTTTTCCTCCAAAGTGATCAAACCTACAACACAATTCAAAGAAGGATATACATAGAAATTAGTTCAAAGTGTATGCATAATAAATATGTCAAATAATCAGTTATAAACATGAAAACCATGATATATTAGGAATGAACCATAAAAAACACGAGATCATAACATTTCAGGAATGACACATAGCTTCTATAGTAATACCATCAAATAAGAGTGGAAGAACACAACTTGATCCAACCACGACACCAACGAAACCTTCCTCTAGATCTGTCTAGCCCAAGCCTCAAAGATCACCTCTCAAGCATGTGAAAAAGGATGCCATATAATGGAAATGAATATCTCTGCAAGGAATCAAGGGTTCCCTATGACTCGGAGTGTAGGAAGCACATGGAAAATTAGACTTGATATGGGGACAAAAACGACTGTAATGTGGATGTCCATCTCCTTCTATTATTTAGGCCTTCCCATGGGGTGTCTAAATACCACCAAAAATTAGTTGATACCCTTAGGCCATGAGATCTTGTAGGTTGGATTTTGGTGAAACCCATAAAACCCACCCGACAAATACGAAATACTTTTATTTTTTCATATTTTAACTTATGTATGTAGGTTATGTATTATGGTACTCATGTGTGTACATGATTTTTAAAGGGTAGACTCACATATAGAATTCAGATTACTATTTTTTAATAAATGATCAAGTCTGAATGGGAAAGGGCTGCCCAAGGCCATATCAAGGGATCATAACTATAGGAGTTTTGAATGATGCTATGATATATGCCCCCTAATATATGAGGTCAGAAGGGGTACATGATGGTTAAAATGTATTAAGTATAAAGAGAGATCACTTGAGGACTTAGGAGATCACCAGATTCCAGCCTAGTGAATACCTATAGAAAGAATCAAAATGAAGACTCATGTCTTAGGTGGGAATACCCATGCTCATAAATAGTAAATCATGTTCGTTGGTCAAGTATAAAGCATATCCATCATGTATACATAATTGTACAAAGAATAGTGAAGAATACTTAGTGGATTTTCCGATCATAGCTGCAAAGTAAGACAACAGAGTGATGTCTCAATATCACATTGATCAATGATGCTCGAAGAATGTGTGAACACAGATGCTATAGAAATGATCCTCACAATAGTGCCACGTAATATATGTGGAATAGTGGTACGGCATAAAACTTGGGTGTCAACATATAGAATGATGTTGAGATGCACTATAACATATAAAGGTGGCTAGTAGCACTGGCAAAAATTTGAAGGAGATGAAAAGTGCACAAGAGATGTTGACAAAAACTGAGGTTTTAATCGACCACATATGTTACATTTCAAAACTATGGGAGTAAATTATCAGAAGTCAACTATGTGAGAAATCGTTTGAGTACCAATAATTTATGTATACCATTAACAAATGTGATACAACTCACGTATAATGACGATGACAGTCAAGGTACCCTAGTACAATCTAATAAGTGTGAATAAATGTGTTGAAGTTGAACACTCGAAAGAATCTACCAATCAAGATACATTGATGTATTCTCACTATTGATAGCAAATGATTTTGCCACCAATGACAATAAACCCTAAGGTACTAGAAACAGACTCTAGATCATGTTCCCAGATCAATGAGTTGGAGTCAATGGGAAAATATCTACTGGAAGGAAGGCATCAAGGCATCCCACATCAACCAACACGATTGGAACCTACAGGAAAATAATTTGGAAGAACTTGGACGAAAAGAGATTATGTAACCATTCTAAGGTATGTTTACAACATACACAAGATGTGGCTAGCACATGAGAGAAACCTTCTGAACCAACCAATAATGAAATTTGACACAAAGGCGAGGAATTCACCAATAGGGTTAAATGGAAACCAAGGTATTGCACGAATCCATATGTGTAATAATGTAAGATGGCGTTCAACGCAAGGGAAACCACTCAATATAAGACGCATGATATTGATCGATGTTGAGCACAAGGTCACCTATCGATGATGTAAATAGGGTGAGGGTGTAGCTCTATGGCTACTCTCAGAGAAATTTGTCAGAGTTGATAAGAGCAGATCCAGCAACATGAAGTCAATGGAGACCTTCTTAACCAAAACAAGAAAAGGACAAAATAATTATTGTGATACTAAATAAAACTTGATAGGTCGGGTATGGCTAACTGAAAATGAGTGAAGAGACACCACAAAATTCCTGACATAGGTTTACTTTGGTTGAAAAAAATCACGACTCATATGTGACTCTGTGGAAGCATAAATAACTCTTTATAATTTTGCAATGTAAGAGGCATTAACAAACTCTCCATATGACTGGAAGAGATAACCAACGAGAGGAGGACTGACTAAAGGAAAAGGTTATGGCTCTCCTAAGGTCGACATAATTCCCATCCCAATGGAGGAAAGACTTATTTAGAGTTCTTTGTTCAAGGGAAGAAAAACCAACTCTTGCTACTATCAAAGATAGAAGTAAATGTCACATTCCCACTCTTTTTGAAATGTAATCTATATATCTATATATATATATATATAGTCGTTTTCATATTTAAAGCTTGAAAAAGAAAGAAAGAATGAAAATAGGTACATTGGAAAGAATGAGTGTTAGAGGAAGGTGCATTACTTCCTAGGATTGGAACATTCTTATGCTCAATGCAAGGTCATGAAAAATTGTTTTCAACAGTCAAAGAATGCTCTTTTCATGGAAAAAAGGTGTTAAGTCACAGAGGCTAATGAATGGATGGTTTGAACATCAAAAAGGTCATGGTCAAAAGTGGCTTATACATGAGTCAAAATGAAGCTGACTTAACGCCAAAAGGGTACAAGTGGTCAATATGCAATGAGTGGTACAAATTAACACATGGGAGCCTCTAGGGTATTAAGTTGGAATAATAGTGAAGAAGAAGAGAAATGATGCTTCATCACAAAGTCATGCCAAGACTAAAAATGACTCTCGATCTTAACAAATTATTGCACCATGGGAAACATATGCTAATGAGGATCTAACTAGGAAGCCCATGTAAGTAATGGATTCGTCATTATGTTACAACTTTATAAGATGAAGAGTGAAAATGGTTTAAAACACAACATAATTGGGTTGACCATATGGAAAAATATCACCATATGATGTTAAGATGCATATTGTAGTGGAAAAAAAGATATGCCCTAACCTATATGCTAGTGACGAAAACGATACATGCCACATTAGTTCTACAATCATTGAGTCAAAGTGTTCAAAAACTGTCACAGAGTCTTCATTTACCCTAGAAAAAAACCTCTCCCAACATTTCAAGCGAAAAGTTAAAGAGTTCATGAAATAATAAAATTTAAAAATTATAAACCTTATAAAAGTGAGTTTTTAAAGATTTATTATGAAAAGACATTTGAACTCACCAAAATTCATTTTAAGTTGTAAGTTTTGAGAGCTTGAGAGCTTGGGAGAAAAAGTTGGGTAACTCCATCTCACAATTTCCTGAACCAATTCGTCAATTGAAGGATTCCAGGTAATTCTAAATCCATAATGTCATCTAATTTATGCATTCTGAATCAATTTTTCACCATAGGAATTTTAAGTTTGAAATTCTCTTTGTGTGTACATGGGTGAGCCCATTGAAATTCATGTATAGAAATCCATATACGTGTGTTTTCAAATGAAAATACGCGTGTACATGCAACAGTCGTTTAAATAAGTTATGTACACAAATTTTTTGAAATTTTCATTTTTTTAATGGCTGAATCTCCTTGAATTTGTACGATGGAAATTGTTTGGAAGGAGAGGGAGCATAGTGAAGTTGAAAATGAGGTTTTAGGGGACCCAGTGGGATTGGATGCGTTAGGAAGATGTCAATTACTCAAATTTGTCATAATGTCAAACATGAAAACCCAAACTCAGTGGCTAGATATGCTTGTCCATTACTAGGATTTGGAGTAGGAGGTTTTCATGATAGATCAAATTGCTTTACAAATCGATGTAGAAGATATTTACTTCATTACAGGACTTTCCCAGAAAGGGGATGCAATTGACCTAAATGAGAGGGCCCTAAGTGGCCCAAATGCCTCTAATTATATCGATATCTACTGCACACCGGGGACAAACAAGGTCAAATCTCAAATCTTGATCAAGGATGTGAGAACCTTGCCAATCACTATCATCCTCTTTACCATTGTTAGAGTGGAAGGTTTGGCAGCTCTACATCAGGCCTCTCGACCTCCCATGTTCTTGAAGGTAGAGTTCCTTCGTCAAAAAGCCTTTCATTAGCATACATGGCTCTTAACATGTATGAAGAAGCGATTGTCTGCAATGAGATGAGGGAAAATGAAGCATTTCAGCTATGGTAACATACTTTGTTCATTTTTCTTTGAGAGAGAACCAAAAATTTCATCTATAGCATCTACCACCATCATAAGTCCTAAGGATCTAAGGATGCCCAGATGGGCAGTCCTGATCAGGAGACTAGGCAAGGGTGAAGTCACCTGAGCAACATTCAATGTTGAGTTCTTCCATTGGTGGGAGGAACAAATCATAGCTATATATGAGTACCTGTATGCAGACATAGATTACTAAGAGGACTCAAATATGGCCCTTCACAAGGGTGCTACAAGGGGAGAGATGGGTAAATATTTTTAGATTTTATGTGTTTGTTTTTTATTTGGATTTTGAAATTGATCTTAAGAAGCTAAAAATCTTTATCCATGAAACAAAAAATCTTACAAGATTATTTGATCATGATGGAGATGTTGGACTAGTGAAAGTTGTGGATCTAACAAGGCATAGGTGTCATGGTACAGACGTAGAGAGAACAACATCTGGGACCGAGAAAACCCTTCGTACCATTCAAAGGAACTTGGAGAGCTTAACTCACCAGGTTCACATGGTAGCCATAGAGGATCTCCCTGATGCTATTCAGAGGAAAGTGGTAGGATTATTATGAGAGTGGTTGGGATTCTTCCGATGGGTGGAAAATGCCATTGTCTTCTTCCATGACACTCATCCATGGCAGGGTCCACAAACTTAGATTTAGATCACTGATCTTTTATGGACATGATCGTGCTTAAGCCCTAATTCTGTAAGACATTTGTCCACATTTTATAATATTTTGGACATATTATTCCTATCTATATAGAAATAGTTTCATGATGGTTTGATCATATATACATAGGATTTTATGGTATTTTTTATTATACTATGATAAATGATTAATGTGCCACTGTAATGCTTGATTTGCTATAGAATCAACAAATGAATTCTCTAATCATGGAATATGAATAAAACGAATAAAATTAAATGATATTTTTCATAATCTCACTCTCCAAAATTTGTGACTGCAAACCCCAAGGTACTGCCAAATGGACTCTAGATCTTTGCCCCAGAGCAATGAGTCAAATTCGATAGGGAAAGATCCGCTAGAAGGAAGGCATTAAGGCATCCGTCATCAATCTAGCACGAGTGTAACCCGTAGGCCAATAATGTGGAAGGAGTTGGACAAAGAAAGATGTAGTAACCGAACCGAGGTACGTTTCTGGCGTACACAAGATGTAGCTAGTGCACGGCAGAAACCCTCTGAACCAACCAATAATGTAAACTGACACAGAGGCGAGGTATCCACCAATAGGGTCAAATGGAAACCAAGGTACCACACGAATCCCAATGTGTGATAATGTAAGCTGAC
>APFE031119073.1:0-27519 GCA_000404065.3 Pinus taeda | reverse complement strand
TTTAAAAAGAAAAGATATACATATTTATATATTTAAACTATATTAATAAGAAATGACATCTATCCAGAAAGAGGGGAAACCCTAACTACCTCTGGGGGCAGTTGAGACCCCTATGAAATAAATTTCTATGTCTGGTAAAGATCAGATGGCAAGAGGGGAAAAGAAAATAAAAGAGATTGTTGTGAAAGCAAAAGGAAGAGATTGCTACATCTGGTGAGGACCAGATAGCTTTCGTGAGGGAGGAAACCTCTCTGGAACCGCTATGTCTGGTAGGGACCAGGTAGCGGGGCTCTGTTGGTAACAGAGAGCTGCAGACGATTTAAGTTTTCTGCAGACGAGCTTGGGGGTGGAAAGTCGCGAAGGACTTCCTAAGGTTGGGAGGAAAGCAAGCTTATAGCTAAGTGTGCATTTTCCAGGTATGGAACAATTAAAAAGAAAACCTTGATATTTCTTTTATTACGCTTTAATGATTGAAAAGCAGAAGTATTCACTGTATGAACGGTATGGGATAATATACTTTTTACCGATTCTAGATAGCTTAAGTATCAAAGAAAAATACTGTTATAGTACAAACAAATAGTTTAAGTATCAATAATAAAGACAGTTATGATATGAAACCACCATGTCAAGAATCAAGAACCGAACAATCTCTGCAGATATCTGAACATGTTCCAAAGCAAACGATAAGCTCAATAACTTAAAATACCGAGAAACCCTTCATAGTTCCAGTAACGAGATGAAAGAAAATAACATATAAGTATTTACGAATTCCTGAAGAAATATATTCAGCCACAGTACTTCGTTGGGAGTATGACTCATACAAGCCGGTTGTGATCAACCGGGAATAAACGTTATACAGTATAACCATAAATCCATAAAACAAATCTCTATTAAACAGAGCATATCGACATTCATACATAACATGGTACAATGTTAAAAGTGTGTCTGAGGGCAAAACTCCTTGCTCGTATCGGGTAACAGGCCTCACAAAGAGGCGAACCCGTAAGAGCAAGTGAGGCCTCATTGGTCGGCACCTGCGAGCCAAGTGGGTAATAACCTCACAGCGGCCGATGACTAAGTGTTAATGTAACAAAGTTGCAGTATAGAGCAAGCCTGTAGACAAGAGGTCGAAGGCATTGCTAATATTACTATAAGCGAGAAAGAATTGATACTATTTGGTAATTTAAAAGAGAAGAAAATGCCATAGATATGGATCCAAGATTAAACAAAGGAATACATGAACCATGCAATGGTATTGCGCGAATAATATAACTGTCAAGAAAATATAACCACAACAGCCCTCAGCTGATTTCACTTACAGGTATAATCGTTGTCCATATAACTTACATTAAGTAAATATTGCTCAGAATAAACAATGTTAATGGGTAACCGGAAAAAGGACTCTGGTCCCATTGATAACTATACATGAACAGAGCTAAAAACACACTCTCAGAGAGAGTCCAAACAAAAAAGCACGAAACTGCTCAGACAACATTCGAGATACTTCTTAGTGGTAAATTTTCACACAAAAACAATAACATCCGCCTGCATAAAATGCCAAATGAGTTTCAAATAATCCTCGAAGGGATAAGGGCATCTGCCTGTCAGTTAAACGATGCCCTTAGAATATGTAAGAGTTAAAAGGATCGTAAGGAAGCTTCATGGATTGAATGCATACCTGTCATAACCGGTCAGCGGACTAGACCAGATTGAGGAGCTATGCATCGAACCCTCCTCCTGTAAAACAAAACAGAAAATGAACTCATATTATATACCAGTAAGATGGAAAAATGGCATAATAAACGCTCGGCGTAATACCAGTTAATAAGACATGAATTTTTACCTGTGCGCTAGGGCTAAGGAATCCGGCCGAGGACAATGCCATACATTGTTGCAGTCGGAGCTCGGCGTTACCACAGTTGCAGAGCATGTAGCAGAGAACAAGTGAAGAATGAGAATGAAGTCCAAAACAACACATAACATACTCTGATGCCGAGGTATGCCACCTGGGGGTTCAATCGACGGTCGAGACAAGTCCCTCGATCTCCACCGTCGGATGAGCGGGGTCTGCCCGCCAACCCACAGCACGCCAGAGCCGCGCCATTAAGGACCATGCCTTGGGCGGGTGACGGAGTTAATGCTCCGATCTGGAGCATGGCCGAGGTGAGCCACCTGTGCGCCAGGTGTGACCGGAGATGTTAACCGAGGCCTCAGGTATGGCCGGAGAAGACCAAAGGCCGAGACATTATTCAAATATCCATGCATAAACAGGAGATTGTTGGCAGTGATATTACCTGGCGCAGTACAGAAATAAATGTGCGTGTAATCCTGGGTATCAAAACAAATCTTGAACTTTGGAATAAACGCATACCCGTCACGTAAGTGTACAGTGATCACATGGAACCATATTGATATGAATTTGTTAATAAATATTTTCATTTCGTGTCACTTCATGTGTAGTTTATATGCATAGTCATATAAACCCTTGTTTAAATAATATACTTTATGATGTGGTAAAGATTGACAGTACACGGATAAAAGAAGTAAAGGAATTAATTTTTTTTTTTTGTTATGGTTGGGAACATTACAAAGCCAAAGGAAAGAGAGTGAGTCATTGAAAGAGAAGGAAGTCACACAACTTGCTGATATTAATAATATTTAATATTTATATGGAATGCATCATTTAAGGGAATAAGAAGGAGCTGAAAGGAAATAAAGTGAGTCATTGAAAGGAAAGGAAATCACACAACTTTATGTTATTAATAGTATTTTAATATTTATATGGAATACATCATTTAAGGGGAAGATTTTTTTGTGCACTCCATAGTGAAAATGATTTTGAATTGGAAGAACAATAACATTGGATGAAGGAAAATAAATGCAGACAACAATAAGCAATGAGTAGAAAGCTCAAAATTGAGAAAAATAAGTAGAATGGAAGAAGAGGGATGAGATTCACCTTATTTAGATGAGTTTATAACCTGTGATTTGAGGGACAATCATTCTGCCAAAATTCCATAGAACCTTACAATTAGCCTAATTAGCCACGGCCTTTTAGCGGCCATAGCATTCAATTGGGGGCAAATATCAAAAGAAGAATAAGCCCTTATTGAAAAGCATGCCATGGAGCAAGGTCAGCATGATTTAAGAAATTGCAAAAAATAATAGCCCCGCAGAGAGGAGTGCCATGTTGCAGAGTTGGATTGGCTTGAGAAATTAAGAACTCAAGAGGTTTGTTTACTACAATGAGAAGCAAGGATCATATAAGAACTCATGAATCTATCATGGTTTTCTATCATTTTAATGAATCTGTAAATCTTTCTCTTCTGTAATGTTAATGAATTTGATTTATAAAAATATACCCCTAATATTAATGAATTCCATCTACAAAATATTCAGTACAAGAATTTCATCATTAATATTTTTTGTAACTATAATAAAACCAAAATGCACAATTTCATCATCAATATTTTTTTTAACTATAATAAACCAAAATAAAGATGTATATTTTAATTTCTTGTCATTTTTAATTAATCTGCCATCTTTGTTTCTTAATGTAATAAGTTTGATTTATAAAAGATATATCTAATAATTATTTATAATATATTAGTATATACATTTCATCATCAATCAAATGTACCCCTTTTATAATAAGATGTTTTTTTTTTCATATAATAGCCCAGTCATTTATAATGTGAAATATACACCAATAAATAAATATAAAATCATATTATTATTAATATATGATATAACTCTTATTATTAAATTATTTTAATATTGTTAATATATTATATTTAATTTATAATTATATATTAATTATAAATTAAAAAAATATTAAACCAAAAATATATAAACTTTAAGATAAATACTATACACTAAATCAACATGATGAACATTTTACCATGGTTAATCATATAGTTATATATAATCTTATATTAAACTATATATCAAATCATATAAATGGTATTATAAATATATATAAGCCTTAAATTAATTATTATATATTTATTATTATTAGAGAATTTTTTACTAATAATTATAATTAATTATCAATATTATTATATATATTAATATTATTAACTTAAGGGATTTATACTTAAATTTTAGGGAGTAATATTATAAAACCAGAGAGGTAGAGTATGTATGCCTTAGTAAACCTAGCAGTCAAATTGTTGCTATGAGGTGGGTCCTTTGTCCCACAAACAAAGGGGTCTGGTACACTAATTTTGTGTCTGGGTTGGCCATGACCTCAAAATTGGATAATAATAATAGTTAAACCCAAAAAATAATTATTATAGAGCCTTCACATACTAAAAACCCAAAAAATTATAAAACCAAAAGAGTAATATTAAAGTGAATGAAATAATTTTAAACTCTATAAAAATGAAACATGATTAACCAGGATTACTTTCTATATTGAGACAATTAATAAATTGATATTTTTTGATATAATATAATATCAAATTCAAATAGGAACCAGATAATTATGATTGAAATTACTAGACCAGTTGCGTAATGATTAGTTTCCAAGCGTAGAAACAATCCTACAGAGCAAAGTAATTGAAAGACAATGCGACCATAAGGAAAAATTGTAGAACATATGGTACATCAAAAACCCATTTCTCAAAACCAGTACAGCTGACAATGGAAAACGGCATATATTATACTCTGTATCAGCCCTCAGATAAATCCTCTCTCACCACAGATGAGATCAGTTAAGCTGCTCTAATAAATAGCATAGTTTTTTTTTTTTTAAAAGAAAGGTTAGTAACCTTGTCTTTTTTGGGTAAACTTGCACCTATCTCAGAGATATAATCTGAACACTAAAATCCTATGAAATGCAATCTACGATAGCTCTGTATAGAGCTATATTCTATGACTAAATCGGACCAGATACACTTAATTCCCATTTCTGAAACTCTTTTCGAATCTTCCTACTGATGTTTGAAGTCTGCCATGATGGTACAGCCTACTGTCGAAGAGAAAGAGCTCGAAACAACTAGGCGGTGAAAGTGATGAAGGTAGGCTTCTTTTAATGTCTCGGTCAGCTTAAGTTTGATGGCAGATTTCCGGAATATTCGGTATCTGACAAATATAAGCGCGGTCAAAAAATTGACAGTGCTTATGTCCATCCGATCTCAGAATGTTTTAGGAATCTGCAATAATGTCCATCGGACCCGGTTGTGCTATCATTGAATTTTCTTCCCGAACAACATTCTTTAATGGTGTTGTCTATTACTGTCTGCATCTGTAGAGGAAGCGATCAAGTGATGGCCTCGATCTGTATTGGATGTGAACAACATTCTTTAATGGTGCTGTCTATTACTGTCTGCATCTGCAGAGGAAGCGATCAAGTGATGGACTCGATCTGTATTGGATGTAAACTCAGTGGTCTGGAAAATGTTAATACTGCATCACAATTGGTCATTTACTTGCAACAATTTCAAAAATGCCCTACAGAATGCTCAGGCCCCTATGATGAAGCAGGGAGGGGGTGACTCAGTTTCCCTGGTTGTGACCGGAGAGCATATGATGAAGAGAACAAAGAACTGAGAAGGATGATGAGTGTCAGATATTTGCATAACAATGAAGTTGGTGCGCACTGTTTTGGGTAGTTGTCCCTTTCCATCGCACATTTGTGTCAATGCCATAATTACGATATCGTATTATTGTCATCAGGGTTGGAATTTGGATTCTTTATTACTTGTCAATTTTTTTTTGACGTTTTGGGTTTTTAGGTTGGCTGTCAAGGAACGTTATGTCTAAAATTTTGCTCTTCAATCAAAATGTTTTGATCATAAATCGACCCTTCATCAATAAAGGTTTAATTAAAAAAATATTTTTCAATCACACCACTATGTTAATTTTTTTTCACATATTTATAATAAGAAAAAAACAACGTGACCATGACTAAATGATTTGTTGAACCATAAAGGTTGTTTTACTCATGGATGGGATCCATAACTCCCAAACCATCGAGATTCAATGCTTCTCCCAAACACATATACAAAAATTATGAGTAAATCTAGAAATCTATTTTACTCACACCCAACTCATTGTTATTGCAATCAATCTACTCCTATTTTAATTTCTCAATTTGGATTTCTATTAGATAATTTAAATGTTACAATTTCAGTAAAAACAAATAGATTTCTTTCACCAAATAAACAAAAAACTTCAAAAAAAAAAATTCCACCCTAAAAACTTTTGAGTTGACCAAAAACTATCCTCCACAATGCCCATCCTCTCCACCATCATAATATCACGAAATCTAGATAAAATTCAATTTTAATAAACCCAATAAACTTAATTTATTTAAATATAAACAACATAAAGTTAATTTATTTAAATAAAAACAAATATTATAATATAAATTCCAAATATTACGGTACTTAATTATTAATCACTCAATATAATATATTACTGCTATCAAATATATACTTATAACTTTAAATAACATACACCTATAACTTTAAATAACATGAAATTAATTTATTTCAATAAAAACAAATATTAGAGAATTCCAAATATTACTGCACTTCTTTATAAGGCTGTTGTTTGAGAGGGTAGTAATGACGTTTTTGCAAAAAAATAAACAGTAAAAAACACGTTTTGGGACTTTGAAAGCTCATCACAAAAAACGGCTTTTTAAAATTTTTAAACGTGAAATACGGTCAAAATGCCTTGTAACGAGTATTTTGCCCGTCAAATTCCAACCCTGATTGTCATGTTTTAGATTGAAGTTGATGTTATCGCATAATAATTGAATAATCAAATGTAAATGAAGATAGATTGAATGTACGGAACTGAGAAGGATGATGAGTGTCAGATATTTGCATAACAATGAAGTTGGTGCGCACTGTTTTGGGTAGTTGTCCCTTCCCATCGCACATTTGTGTCAATGCCATAATTACGATATCGTATTATTGTCATGTTTTAGATTGAAGTTGATGTTATCGCATAATAATTGAATAATCAAATGTAAATGAAGATAGATTGAATGTACGTATGTTGTATAATTGAAGGGAGGAGGTAGAGAAATTGTTGTTTTTTGAGTTAAATTTGGGTTGGAATTTTCTTAAAAAATTTTAATTTTTTTTATAAAAATAATATTTGAATCAGGAAATAAATTCAGCACTATTAAATTTTAAGAAACTTAAAATTATAAAATTTAATAATTTTATTTTTTTCAAAATATGATTAAAATTCACATAAGTTTTAAAACAAAAAAGTATAATCAACTCAAAAAAGCAAAAAAACATAATCATTGGAAAACAGCTAATTGAAGGGGGAACACTTCATGAAAAATTGGCAGTGTAAATGCGTGTAACTTTAACGACAATTTAAATAACAGTTGGTGCGAGAAAGAATGGTTAATCAGCATCATGTCAAATCATTGTTTTTGCGTCGAAATTTTTGCCCTCTCCATGGTTTTTTGGTTTTGTTTTGGGGTTTGTGTAAATTTAAAAAATAATGATTGGTGCGATGAACACTAGATTAAACATCGGATTTTGATGAGTTAGAGAGATTTTTAAGCGATTTGTATGGTATATTAAATTTTAGGTTTTCATTTTTATTTTCAGATTTATAATATCTAGGTTTTCTTTGTTTGGTTTTGGGGTTTTGCGTAAATCAAAATAATGATTAGTGTGATGAACACTACTCTTAACATCAAATCTCGATGATTTAGAGAGATTTCTAAGTGATTTGTATTCGATATTAAATTTTATGTTTTTATTTTTATTTTCAGATTTATAATATCTAGGTCTTTTGTTTTGTTTTGGGTTTGTTTAAATTAAAAAAATGATAATTGGTTGGAAGAACGCTACCTTTAACATCAAATCTTGATAATCTAGAGAGATTTTTAAGTGATTTGTATGGGATATTAAATTTTATGTTTTTTATTTTATTTTCAAAATTATAATATTTACGATATTAAATTTATGTTATTTTGGTAATTTTTTATTTATAATATTTAAAGATTATTTTTTGAGATGAATTTTTATTTTTTAAAAATATTTTTTAATTAAGAGTATTTTTTGTATTTATCATTTCATGATAGTTATGGAATTTAAGAGAAAGAGGTAAAAATATATGTTATATATTAATTCAGGATAGTTATGGAATTTGAGAAAAAGATGTAGAGAAATAGGCCATATATCAACTTTATCTTGAATATGCTAGGAATTAATGTTGTGTGTCAATTTCATGTTAAATATTGAAGGAATTTCAAATTCCAAAACTTTGAGATATATGTTTTTCTTTTGGGTGAAGTAAATATTTTGAATTCCATGAAAACAAGGAGTACATATAATTCTGACCTAGTCAATCACTGGCAAGGTCAAATGAGACCTCTAATTTCAGTCTTTTCAAAAGAGTAAAAGAAAAGCTTCTCCCTATAGTTTCAACAACAAAAAAACATAAACTAGAGGAAACACCACTTGAAATAGAAACTGATTTTTTTTCTAGAAAAAAGAACATGAAACAAAGAGACAATCAAGTGGATTTATGTGAATCTATAAGTTCAATTGGTATGGGCCCCTTATTTCATCCCATAGAGCAGCCAAATTCAAGAGGGATGCCCATATGTTTCTCAATGCGACCCAACCTTCAATCCAAGCACATTATCTAGGGAATTCAAATCTTGCTAAGCCATGGTCTAACATTCTTGCTTAAGGGAAGATTCTTCAAAGATTGCTAGGAGGAAGAGATCAAAGACATTGATATGATGAATCCCTAATTGGCTAGCATGTCTGCGATTTTGTTTTGAGTTCTTCTAATATGAGTAGGGGTGATCATAGGAGTAGAAGGAAGGAGCAACTCAACTCAAATGAGTATACCTTCAAGTCTCCAACTATAAGAGATTTTGTTGACTAGGGTGCCATGTAGGATCTTGAAGAACATGCTTATGACAAGTTGTGAGTTCCTCTCCGCTGGAAGTTTAGAGAAACCTCGAGTTTAGGCAATTAGAAATCCTTCTTCATGGCTTTTAATTCTACTACATTGTTGTTGTTGAATCCCATGAAACCTAAATGGATGTAAATAGAAGGCCCAAAGTAATCTCTAAAATAATGTCCATATCCCATCACACTTGAGTTTCCCTTAGAATCTTTGTCAAAATTAAGCTTTAAGAAATTTAAGGGAGGAAAAATCCAAGAGGAAGGAATGGGAATTGGACAGAGTGTTGAGAGGAGAGAGATGAGTTTCCTCGAGTTGGGAGCTAGTTGTAGAGCAACAAGGCTTCCTCTCCAATCACTAGCGAATATTAATTTGGATAAAATAGTGTAGAGATTGATTCATCTTGACATATAGTTATTGGAATACTATTTTTTAAATTTCTCTCTCTTTCATACACATTAAAATTAAATAATCTACCTGGATTCATTTAAGTGGTTGAGTGATACAAATAATAAGTAAGAGTTATATATATATATATATATATATATATATATATATATATATATATATTATATATTTATTAATATAAAATTTAATAATAAAAAACTTAATTTATTTTAATAAGATTTCTCTTTTAAAATTAAATAATTTGATTATTTATAGAATATGTCATATGTTACTAAGGAAACCATACGATCGAAAAATCAAGAGAGCTTTAGTCCATGAAATTTGTAGATGCAATAAAAGATAAAAAAATAACAAAGAATTGTTATTTGTGCTAGAGGGAATTAAGAAGACTATTAGATATAACAAAAACACCTTAAAATTTTTGAAATAAACCGAGAGAAAAAATAATTGAGAGTGCTTAAGCATAATGAAAATGAAGAAGAAAGTAAAGCATCGACTTTTATATGCACTGGCTCATTTGGGCTGCAATTGCCAAGTCTAGAACTTGGTGTTACACCTACTTCTAAACATGACAACTGCCTATCCATGTCTTTTAGTTGAAGCCAAATGTCATCTAACATTAAGAGAATCTCGTCCTTTGCATCATTATTATCAAGTGGAACCTTGTTGAGTAAGGATTCCATATGCCATAATAAGCCACTTATGTACAAATATTGGTTTTGGTGGCCATGGGTGTCTCTGATGTCAAGTCCCTAGGTTGTGACCACCAAGGAAAGTTTTAGGGGCTAATATTTGCAAGTTGGATTATTTTCCATGCTTTTCCCAAATTAAAGGTTTGTCAATTTCCACTTTTTCTAAGAATGATTCGCCCAAATTTTATAGTTTAAAATTATTTAACTTTAAAAATTGCCAAAATTTTAAACAAACAATATAAAATAGTTAGAAATTTGAATTTTTAAAAAATTATTGCCAAATATTTTACAATTTGCATATTAGGGTCAATTAAGATTCAACAAGTTTTCTAAACATTAAGATAATTTTTCACCCTTCAAATTTTCCTTGGTGACTATTACAAACACCTCAAGTTCTCACAAACTATCCTGCTCACCCACAATCTCATCCTTTGATTCTTGTAGCTCATCTTATATTTCTAAGGGGGTTTTCTCCTGGAAAATATTAACTAAGATCTCAGCATGAATATGAGCCCATGAATTTCTCTACCACTATTACCACCTCTACTCTTGGACCTTTAATGAGCCATTTCTCTTGTTGTCTTGAAGGGTACACATGGTAGAGATGGAGAGCTTGATAATAAGAAGGGAAATGTTAAGAGGAGGGAAAAAAAAATGTTAGAGAGCACAAAACTCAACTAGTAGTCTGTTGTTAATATTGCAAGGCCACTAATAGAGAGGAGGCAAGAACAATGCATGCATTTAGGGAAATACGTAGGGAGAGGTTGAGGGAGAATATAAATAAAATAAGAGAGAGTTAATTTTCTTAGGATGAATAGCTCCATTATGACCATAATTATAACTAACCAAGCACTTTCTTAGAGCATGTGATCACTCTAACCATGATATAACCTCACAGAGAGAGGGAATGATTGAGTTTAAATGTCATAAATGTACAAGTTGTGAGGATAGAGGCTTTTTTGCCTTGATATATGATAGTTATGGGGGGTAATGGGTACATTGACCTCAGGAATTGAATGAGGTGATGGAGAACACACCCTCCTTACCTTATAACTAATCCTTTCTAGTTCAAAGATGTTTTTTCTAATCCTTTCTAGTTCAAAGATGTTTTTTCTATGAGCTTATTTGATCGTGTAATGGTGTTGCAATTTATAATCATCCATCATAAATATATTATCACATAATGTATATATATGTATTTATATAAGATGAATTTTATATTAATAACATGAGGTTACAGAAGGAAAACATAGTTATCTATCAGTGCCTTCCCACTTCAGAAACCAAATCACTAGCAAAATAAGAGTAATTAAAGTGTCCAAAAGACTAATATCTCAAACTATGTAGAAGTTTGGAAACTTAAAGAAAACCTAAAGACAATGGTTGGCTGAAAATACTAGAATAAATGACCTTAATAACCCGATCAAACATATTAATATACATCAAAAAAGAGCAGCAATAAGTTGACATAACATATTAATTAGAATGGGGGTATCCACCTTAGCTAGACTAAGAGTAGTAAGATCGAGGTGGGAATGAGTATATTCATGATCTACAACCATCTCAATGTGAATCCAACACTCATTCATCTCCTTAAGATATAGGATAATGCCATCCAGAGGTAGGAGAATATCCTCCTTCACTTCATTCTCATTTAGGAAGACTAACCCAAGAAATCCTTCATACACTAGTCCTTGTAAATTGTATAGAGATATTGATTTTGCTTGCCATAGTTATGGCCTGTATCCAACACCCTTGTAGAAACTACGTCAACAACATTTGATTGTAAAATACAATGACACTCGCCCCTGAGATCAGTCTCTACATTGTCCATCTAAATCAAAATTTGAGGATGAACATGCTCCCTATAGAGTTGAGTTGAGGGTTTTGCATGCAAGTAAGCTCTTATTCCCCTTGCAGGCTTGTACCTCCTTCACCATGGCAATAGTGTTCCTATTCACAAACCATAGTAACTAGTGCAAAGTCCAACAAAGAAACCCAATATTAGATTGTGAATGTAGAAGAATCCTAAATCATGGAGAAGAAACAAAGGGAGCATGGATATAATGAATGCTGAGAACCATTCATAAAAAGAAGAAAGGAAGAAGCGAAATTGGGACACAAAAAAATCAAACTATGGCGGAGATATCACCAAGAAAATGTAAGAAGAGTGCCAATTGTGGTGGCTAAAGACCAAAACTGAACCATTAAGACCCATAAGAATTCTGGAAAGGGGAGCATGTTGAGAGGGGAGCATGTTGGAGAGTGCAATGATATGCATGCGAAAATTAAAAACCAAATGTGAAATATATTTATGTATAGAATCTTCCATTAACAATAATGAATTCAATAATTGATTTTTAATTATAATAGAAAATAAATAGTATATCATGCTTGAAGCCATGACTACTTACATGCTCAAAATACCAATTTATTTGGTACCACTCTTAAACAAGGGAGCCACTGCCGTGGCGGTAGTCCCTGCCGGGGTTTGCTGTAAGCAACACTTCTCCTTAATCAAATTTTGTGTTAATCAACTTTTGTGTTATATTTTTTCGCAGATAACTTGGGGTAGAGTGCATGTAAACATGACATTGGAACTTGGCATGAAGCACTGACATCGAGTGCATCGAGACCTTAATCGAGTACAGGCACTTGGCCCAGAGTATAAAACATGAGCAAGGCCTTGGAATAGTGGACATTGGAACTTGGCATGAAGCACTGACATCGAGTGCATCGACACCTTAATCGAGTACAGGCACTTGGCCCAGAGTATAAGTGCTAAAACATGAGCAAGGCTTTGAATAGTGGCACTAGGACCAAAAAAACAAAGTAACAAATGTAAAGCATGCAGCTCTGAGCACATTTTTTATGTTTAAGAATTAGCCATTATTAAATTAAATGAAGGAATTAGTAATCAACTCCCCACTACTCACTCAAATTTGGAAAATAATATTAATAATCAACTTACTGATAGTCATACGAATTTGGAAAATAGTAACAAATAAAGTAAGAAATATGATAAATGTAATAATAAATAATAAAATAGTAACAATTAAAGTAAGAAATATGATAAATGTAATAATAAATAATAATAGTATCCAATAATATTCGGCAAATAATGCAATTTCAATGATTAATGATAATTGTTCATTTTCAAAATGGAAATAAATCACTGTTCATCTTTATGATCAAATAACAGAGAACGCAATGTTGAAGACCAATCATAATGTTGCCATTGAAAAATAACTAAATAATATTTATGATCCTAAATATAAAATATTCAGATGTCGAAGGTTACAACTGGTACATTAGGATAACGAGCAAACTGTTACCCAGCCTCAACTGCCTTCGAGTGCCCAGTTGACGGCTGAAAGAAATAGGTGATAGGATCATATTTCTCAGTAACGCCACTCACAAAAATCCATTCATCCCACGCTGCAGCACAGACAGTAAAGTCTATCTTTTGCGGAACAAAAGCTACAGACAGTAAAGTCTATCTTTTGCGGAACATAGAAGTTGTGCTATAAGTTTAACTTATAGATATAAATTATGTAAAATATTTTGAATGGATGTTACATTTATTAGCATAATAAAAGTTAAAGTAATATAAATTACAGATATAAAAAAATAAAAATGCAAAAGTAATATTAAATATTTGGAGTGGATGTTACATTTATTATTTGGCATAATAAAAGTTAAAGTAATATAAATTATAGATATAAAAAAAGTAAGATTGCAAAAGTAAAAATAGATTTAAATCATTTGCAGCCTTTTTAATATCACAAATACTACCAATTCTATTCAACTTCTTTTTAGTTATCCAAATATCCAATCACTAGTTTCATTATGAATTGAGTGCATTGACACCTTAATCGAGTACAGGCACTTGGCCGAGAGTATAACACTGAAATATGATCAAGGCTTTGGAATAGTGGCACTAAGACAAAAAAATAAAGTAACAAATGTAAACAGAGTATGTAAACAGAGTATAACACTGAAACATGAGCAAAACACTGAAACATGAGCAAGGCTTTGGAATAGTGGCACTACGACAAAAAAACAAAGTAACAAATGTAAAGCATGCAGCTCTGAGCACATTTTTTTTTTAAGAATTAGCCATTATTAAACTAAATGAAGGAATTCGTAATCAACTCCCCACCACTCACTCAAATTTGGAAAATAATATTAATAATCATAAAATAAGTAAAAAAAAACACTTACACAAGTTTTGAGACAAATAACAATACCTAAATCCAATTAACAACCACATATCAATTTATGTATAATTTTTTAAACCATAAACTATAAATTAATCTAAGTGAAAACTTAAAAACTTAATCCTATTTAATCTTTCAATAAAATGACATGTTTCTTTTAAAATCACTACAATTATTTTCAAATAAATTTGAATGATTTTATTCATATATTTTAATAATATTAAATAATTAAATAATTAAAATAAATTAATATAAATTATATATTAACTAGATTAAAAATTTAAGCTAAATTTTTATATATTATAATTATTTATAAAAACAATTAACTTAATATATATATAAAATAAATTTAAAAAAAAAATATAATCAAAAGCCCTTAAACCCTTTCATATGTATTGAATACGAATGCTCTGTTCCCTGTATGCGTGGAATCTAATGTGTTGGCTAATGATATTAAAAAAAAGTTATACGAATATAAAAAATAAAACTATACTAATTTTGCCCTTATGTTTTCCACTTTGACCCAAAATCTTTTAAATTATAATTACTGTAAATTATAAACGCAGAGTGATAACAAAACCTAACATTAACCCAAGCTAACACAGTCGAAGCTTTTTATCTCTCGACATCCTGATTAGTGAAGCACGCATCCTGAATGATGCGTTCCGTGTATGAGTGAATTCCGATGTTTATGTACACGAATGCTGTGAAATGAATTTGTGTTCGGCTTTTACAGGCGTGGAAGTTGAATTCACCCTCAACTCAATTAATTTATGCATTGTGCGACCGGTATGAATATCACTGCGTTGAGTACGAATAGTGTTGCACTAACAAAATCAATTTGCGTACCATATCATGTATATTCAATTAAAAATATATTTATATTAAATCTTAAATCTTAATCAATTTAGTAAATCAAATAATAATCAAATCAAAGTTTAGTGTTGATGTTGGTTGACGCTACACTGGATTCCACAGGTTCAGTACGTAAATAAAAGAAAGTAGCGTTTAATTAAAACAAACATAGAACAAAAAAGGGGTAATTACTGCCAACACAACAAAAGATAAAACACGGTAGCGTTTAATTAAAACAAAAATAGAACAAAAAAAAAGGCAATTTCTGCCCGACACAACAAAAAAGAAAACACGGCCGACCGGCAATGGAAAAGGAAAAAAAATTGTAAAAAGGGGCTACCCTATACAACATTTAATCAACTATGAGAAGCAAATTAGCATAATTCGATCCATTCTTTTCAGTGCAGAGTCTCGGTTTTGCAGCATCCTCTCGATCGAAAGGCAGTGAAGTATAAAAGGCAGTGAAGTATAAAGTACAAAATGGTAAAAAAAAAAAAAAAAACAGAGTAGAAATGGGTTCAGTTTCAAGAATGAGTTTAATTGGTCAAGTACTGTGTGATTTTATTATTGAAAGTTCAAAAGTTTTACTTGCTATTAAAAGATTAAGGGTTCAATTCTTGTAGTGATGTGATTTTATTATTGAAAGTTTAAAAATTTTACTTGTTATTAAAAGATTAAGGGTTCAATTCTCTCAACACTTTTTGGGTTGAACCTTTTTGGGTTAGGTTCAAGCACATTATAAAAATAATTGTATTATATAAAATTTTGTAAAATTTGTAAAAAAACAAAAAAAAAAATTATAACATAGACATTTTATCTCTTGTAATATTAAAAAACATTGATTATGTATTTATACAAAGCATGCAAAAAATTTGAAGTTCAATCATTACTAAGAAAAATACTAATCATTTGTTGAGACTAATAAAAAGAAAGAAAAAACAATAGGATAGATAGGATAGATAGTAGCATAGACATTTTATATCCTGTAAAATTAAAAAAAACTTTATGATATATTGTTAAAGAGAAAATCTGAAAATAATGATCCTTTGTTGATACTAAGGAAAAGAAGAAAAGTTGAGTACAATATAAATCTGTTGCAAATTTTGAAAATATGGAAATTGATAATAACAATGTACATATCTTGTGAGTATGAAAGTATTATATGCACAAATAAATATTTAATTAAGTTATAGCCGCTGACATTGTGGGTATGAAAGTATTATATGCACAAATAAATATTCAATTAAGTTATAGCCGCTGACATTGTGGGTATGAAAGTATTATATGCACAAATAAATGACATTGTGGGTATGAAAGTATTATATGCACAAATAAATATTCCGGCTGACATCAATTTCATAATTTTAGTTTCAAAAAATCCAATTCTTCCATTAAAAAATCCAATTCTTCCATTAAAAGAGATGGAAATTATAAAATAAATAAGATACAAGCACTTTGCAGTATGATAGATTAATTTATACAAAAAAAAAAAACTCTTATAAAATCAACTTTATAAAAATTTAGTAACTTTAAGTCTTTAAATATATATTGTATTTAGAAGTTTTTAAATATATATTGTATTTAGAAGTTTATAATATGTATTTAGAAAGTTTGATTTATAAATTTATTCACTAAGCTCCATTAAAAAAACAATCACAATCACATTACTACTATTTTAAATGACTTTACATTATATAATTTTTTATATTTTTTAAAGTTTTAAATATATATTGTATTAGAATTTGTGAATATTGCTTCCACTTTAAAAAAACAAATCACAATACTACTATTTTAAAATACTTTACATTATAATTTTATATTTTTAATTATAATATAAAAAATACATTATTATGGATATAAATTAAAAAAATATTAATACAAACTATAACATTAACAATATCTATATTAATTCAGTCTTAATATTGAAAACCAATATAATAATATATATCTTTGTATTTATAATTTTAAGTAAAACTTACCAATCATAATTACCATTAAAAAACTTAAAAAAATATAAAAAGAATGTTGGGCTTCATCTCTAATATTTTAAGAGAATGATACCCAAAAAAACATTACACCAATATAAAATAAAAATAAAAATAAAACTATGCTGAGCTCTATTCATAAGTGAACTCTAAATATGTGATGCAAATGATATAAAAAAATTAAACCAATATAAATAATAAATCTGTACTAATTTACTTTTGTATTCAAATTTTAACCTAAAACACTTGAAATATATATTATAGATTTTAAATATACAAAATATTAACGAGAGCTAACAGAGTCATAAATCCTGAACACACACGGCCTATGGCAACGTGAACCATGCGCCCGGAATGTTGTGTTTTCTAATATAATATATTTATGCAAAAATTATATGCAAGGGAATTATATGAATATTCGAAATAAATACTTAAAACAAGTCTAGTTGCCTACCTCAAAGCCAAGGCGGAGAAGAAATGAAATGAATTCACCAAGTTAGTGCGGCTGGCATAGAAGGGGAAGCTGAATTCGTCACTAGTCCATTAATTCATGCATTGTGACTGCCCTGTCATTGCCCTGTCATTGAGTACAAATGGTCTTGCCTTATTAATTTGGAAGGAACCAATACATATATTCAAGGGAAAACAGATTATATTAAGTTTAAACTAATTCAATAATAACCTGACTATAGTTCCGTGTTGGCGTTTGTGATGGAGTGGACCCCGGTTCCAAAGAAGGCAGCATGTACGGTTCCAAAGAAGGTAGCGTTTAATTAAAACAAACGGAACAAAAACCGGGCAATTAATTAAAAGTAGCGAAAAGAGAAAACAGGGCCGGTGGGCAACCCAAAAAAAATTTGTAAAAGAGAGGGCTACCTTCTACAACACTGAACCACAAGTAAAAACAAAACAGAAACAAAATATTAAGAAAGAAAACCCACAAAAATCCGGTCCACAAAATATTCAAAAAACAACCCACAAAAATCCGGCCGCTTCTTTTCTTTTTTCATTGCATGAGCCGTTCTCTGCATCACTTGAAAAAGAGGAAACCCATTATACGTAAAAAGCGCCGAACTATACCATTATTTATTAACATATAACAACATAAATAAAAATAGAAAAGCCATTCCAATCAAAAATGAAATGAAGTATAAACGTAAAAAGCGCTGAACTATACAATTATTTATTAACATATAACAACATAAATAAAACCATAAAGAGTTCTGCGTTTGTAAAATTTACATCTATAAATTCTAATGTCTATTCAGACCGGAAGAGGTGAGATACCAATCTTACAAATAAAATGATACATTCAAATTAATGATACTATCCTTGAATCGATTCTTTTCTGACATACAGATCAACCTGTACTTAAAATCAGAGAAAAAAAAATTAGTTCACCCAAATGGGATGGAACTATTCGTACCTCATTATTTTTCGCCACCGCCATCCAATTGTTTTTTGAGTTCTTATCATTTTACAGATGGTATCATACCCATTTTATGTCCTGCAAAAATTTGTAAACTCAAACATTAGGGAAAACTTAAAAAACATTAATTAAGTGTTCATAACAGAAAATACAAATAATTGGAAGTCAAGAAAAACTAAGAAATATGCATTGAAACAAGACAAAGAAGAGACACCGAATACAATATATATGATGCTCACAATTTCTGAGATGATTGAAATTTTATGGTATCAGAGTAAATACCGTGTACGTAAATCATGAATTGAATTAACAGACCATTTCAGCGCCCTGCTTCCAGAAAATGCAATTATTAGGGCTGCAGAAGTGGAAACTACAGGTTGAACTAAGATACATACCATAGCAGCGCGTTCACCGAGATAAAGATGTTATGCGGATCACTTGACACTTGTGGTCCATGCAAATCTGTTAGTTTGCATGTCACATTGACCTCTTGCAATATCCGAAAAGATTGGTTAAATGAATTAGTACTGCGTATAATTAAATATCGTATAATTAAATATCAGAAAAGTTTGGTTAAATAGATTAGTAGCCCGTATAATTAATACAAGCCCGGCAATAAGACCTCGAACACAAAACTTTGGATAAAACCAAAAAAACGATGAAATGTTTATTTAAAACTTTGGTTAAATGGTTCTGTACGCCTAAATTAATATGAAATTGCTCGATATCGATCGCTATACTCCCATGCTGAGGCAGGGACTAATAAGTAACTATGCGTTGGTTTATGGTGTTAATGTTAAATAATATTTGAATATAGCATGAAAAGTGAAAAACATTCTTGAAAAATATCATGATTATTATAAAGTTGGAGGGTTTCACAAAGATTTTTTTCACAAATATTTTTTAAAAATGAATAAAGGGGATGAGTGAATAAAGGACTATGTCAAAGATAACCTACAAAATTCACAAATATTTTTTAAAAATGAATAAAGGGGATGAGTGAATAAAGGACTATGTGAAAGATAATGGTGAAAACATAGCAAGTTGGATCGAGATACCCTTTGGAATGAAATGGTGAAAACATAGCAAGTTGGATCTAGATACTCTTTGGATCTTTGAATCACTCCATTAAAGGCGATTTGAGATGATTGTATTAATTTATTGAATTTGATAGAGGTAGGGAATATTTCCTAGTTACTACACAATGATACTAGTGAATTATGCATAATTACTCATGAGGTATTGCAAAAGATCACAAAGGCTAGTATTTCTTTAATTTTCTTAATTTGTAGTTGGACGCACCGTAAACTAAAAAGAAGTAGGATGAATTCGCCCCGTAAACTAAAAAGAAGTATGATGAATTAGAATTATAGTTAGCTAGTTTATTTATTTATTTATTTATTTGATATCTAGTGGAATCGGTAATGGCTGTGGTATTGTAATCGCGTTACACAAAAGTCGAATCTCACCAGCTACCACTATAATTGTTAGGAGGAATCGTCTAGCTCGCAAGAACGGCCCTCATGTTAAGACGAGACTTGAACCTGTGACCTGCACAGCAACACGAACGACTTAGCAGACTATTCGCCGGCCACGAAACCAAACCCCTGTGGGCTAACCATAGTTTATTTTAAATGTTGAAAGAAGTGTATTTTATTATAAAAATAAGATGGGATTTTCATTTGTTTGTCTTTCTCTAAATTCACCTAAATTTTTGAACATTTTGGTTTTGAATTTTTTTTTTAAGTCAACAAACACAAAAGGGATTAAAGCTAATAACTTATTACATAGAGTACTTTAACAATTGACCCTTCACCATCAAATCAAAGCTCCAAGGATTATTTTGAAAAGAAAATTAAAAATACAAAAACAAAGATCTAATTTATTATAAAATTACAATTTTCTCTTACAAATATTTTTCATAAATAATAAAAATGGAAAGTTTTTACTAATCTTTTGGTGTTAAAATCATATTTTTCAATTTCTCAATTACGTGAAACTCTTTTCTGCATTGCTTCATAATTTAATGAATGTTCATGAAGAAAAACAAATAATGAGATATAGTCTTGTGCCTATATAACATTTCTACTCTTATTGAATTCAAGAATGAATAAAAGAACTAGTTTGTAATAAAAAAATGTTTTTTCATGTATTACTAGTATATAATGTTGCGATTTTACTGGATTGGATATTTATTAGATGTATAATATAATTTTACATCTAAAAAGGTGGCTTTGGCTATTTCTTCTCCCTTAAAAGATGTACATTTATCATTTTTTAAAGACCATAACCAAGAATATTTGTATTATAAACAACCTATATCTGGGTATAACAAAGATCCAAGAATATTTGTATTATAAACAACCTATATCTGGGTATAACAAAGATCCAAATTACATTAAGAATTTTTTTCTAGGATAAAATATCCAAATTTTTTTATGGTACAATAAGAAAATTAGAACATATGCTATAATGTTGGTGGTATATATTACGTATACATGCACAAATATAATTTTTATTTACTTGTATGTTGTTATTGAGAAGAAGGGTTTTTTACTAAACCTAGAGGTGGAATAGGCTCTATAGGAAGATCTTCTTCATTAAGAGGAGAAGAGAAAAAATAATTTGTAGAGTGAAACTGAGTACCATGTTGGTGATAGAAATGCAATTCTTCAATTTGACTCCTTTGTGAGCTAGTTTTATGTTCCATCGTTCGAAGTTATTGTCTTCGATTTATTAATATGTCCATTGTGGTGGATTATTGGGTTTCTAGTTGTGTTGTACTTGAAGATGAAACATATATCTTGGAGATAAGATATTTCAATAGAGAGAAATACTAAATTTTCTTTTTGCTTATTGGAATATTCTCTTCCATTCTCAAATGTGATTCCACATAAAATTTGTCAAACCAAGAGTGTCTGGTTTATCTATATGACTATTCCTGTCCTAATGCTAGTCTTGGAGGGATTGGACTTGCAATAAAAATAATCATTTTTAAGAATATATCGATCCCCCAACTTTTAGAGGATGTTGAGAAAAGAGAAAGAATTGAGCTTGGGTCTATATGAAGGGTTAGACCAAGAAATATAAATAACCCATCTAAATAAAATATTACATTCCTCCATCCAATTCATAGAGTAATTATTACATTCCTCCATCCAATTAATAGAGTAATTAAGGCGACAAAGCAAAATTTATTAAGTAATATCAATTTGACCTATTAAAAAACACCATAACAAAATGCTCACTTGAAATAATAAGATATGAAAAATACTTTAGCATATCCGTTTGTTGAGGGAGGATCACTTGAAATAGTAAGATATGAAAAATACTTTAGCATATCCATTGGTTGAGGGAGGAGTAAATTTTGATGATGCATGAGTGATTTAATGTCTGAGAGTTGCATGCCATTTCTCCACCTGAGCGATAACACCACTAAGTGTTTAGCATATCCATTGGTTGAGGGAGGACTAAATTTTGATGATGCATGAGTGATTTGATGTCTGAGAGTTGCATGCCATTTCTCCACCTGAGCAATAAAACCACCAAGTGACTAAAGCATATAACTAGCAATTGTCCCAAAAGGTACAAAGAGAGGCCGATAGGATTATTAAATTGGAATTGTTGAATTTTTCTAGAAGAGATGTTGATTCAACCCTAATGGATGAGAAATTTGAGCTGGCTCAAGGCTTTCTAATTATTTTTTATTATGGTAAAATTATATTGATAATTCATTGGTTTTACTTTCAAAAGGTTGAAGGAATTTGAAGAGCAGGTATAGAATTGCTTTGTGGGATTTGATCCCAAAATCATTGATTTGTAAATACATACTCAATGAAATGTTAATGGGTTGAAACCATGCACAAATGTTTGATATAAGCAAATAAGCTGAGAAGGTTGAAAGGCTTAGTCTGTCTATTTATTTGTGTTGGATGTCTAGTCAAAACAATTTCAATCGCTTTTGACATACAATCTACCAGAATTAGCAGACAATTTAGAAGGAAATGCAACAAATTTAGTTAAAGTTAAGTTGATATTAAAACTTGCTCACAAAGAGCATTGTAGAATCTTAAGGAGATGTTCCACTCTGAATCATCTTGCTGAATATGTCATCACATGACTTTGACAACTGAACAAAAACCAAAGGACTAAAACTATGAAACATAAGATACCTATGCATCAAGAATAAAATGAGGTGTTGAGGCTGATGGGTTGTTCCTCGACATTGCATGGGATGGAATTGGAGAGCTCGGTGGAGACACCATATCTAGCTTGAAAATCCTTCCTTTCCTATCCAACATGAGGGATAGCTCATATAATCAATGAATAAGATTTGCTTAAGTTTTTTATCCTATCCATAAAATCTTCCCTAACAGCAGCTTGACATGCTAGTATAGGTCTACTATATGAAAATAATGATTTTGACAACCCCTAGAGCTACGAGTGTTAGGAACCCAAAGGGAAATACCTACCATAATCTTTGAGTCCAAGGTGACCTATCTTTTTGTCAAATTTCTTCCTCTACCAATCAAATTGTCTCCTAAATCTTGATAGGGGTGTGCTCATGAAGGTTGTGAGAGGAAGCATCAACATGAAATGTAGATTTGGAACCACTTGAAGTGTTGCAACCTCCTCCTCTGTGTTGGTAGCAAGATCATTGGTGTGTCGTGGATGTTGGAGGCAATAAGATTTCGTTAAAACCTAATTGGAACTAGGTGGGAAGTTGTAAAAGCTTATGTTGAAGGAATTTAATCATAAGGTCATGCTAGGAAGGCTGCACCGACAATGAACTCGGGGAAAGTCCTCTTTGTCATAAAAAGACTACAAGGATGAAGGGAAAGTGAGAGGGTCTAGAGATGGTCCCCATACATGAGCGCCTATGTAATAGTCAAAACTCATGAAAGACAAAGGCAACATTAAGAGGAGGCATCAAAGAAGCAGAAGGATAATAAATATATTACCTAAGAGGAGGATAAGGGTTGGGCATGCAAACCTTACTCGAGAGTCAAACAATATGACAGAGGAGCCTCTACCACCCTCCTTAAGAGGTGAGGTCTAATAAATGAACCTTGACGATGTAATATGTAAGGAGAATGGGTGGCAAGAGGGTTTGCCATATCATATCCTTCCCTCATTGGTATGGAAATAACATCACACTAGGGAAATAATAATAATAACTTAATAAAATTACAATTTATTTAATTTTTAATTTTTTTAATCTTCACCATATGAAAAGTAAAGTGCTTATTTAAATTTATGAACAATTTATTTTATGGTTACAAAAATAATTTAATAATAAAAGATTAATAATTATTTATATTATTCCATTCATCTATTATATTTTTAGAGCGCAACACACCTTGAATAAGAGATTTTCACCACTCCATAGATTCATATAACAATATGTGAGTACACCTTTCACTCGAGAGCCATATACACCATTTTTTCCAACTTTGGCCACCATTCATCTATTATATTTTTAGAGCGTAACACAGCTTAAATGAGAGATTTTCACCCCTCTATAGATTGATATAACAATATGTGAGTACAACTTTCACTTGAAAGCAATATACGCCACGTTTTCCAACTTTGGCCAGACAAGACCATAACTATGTCGTTAGGATAAAGTATAATAAACTACAGATGTGACGATGACAAAGAGCAAGCACAAATAGACTCAAAAGATTTTAAAGTAATTCATCGATAGAAGATTTTGAAGTAATTCATCGTTATTTTTATTGACCGATATACACCATGGTTTCCGACTTTGGCCAAACAATACTATAACTATGTTGTCAGGATAAAATTGCTATGGCAAACAAGATGTCACTATTACTCCTCTTTCTTTGGTATAAAATTAACTGTTAAAGAATGAGTGACTTTCCGCCATGTATGATTCCCGAGGTACCATTGGATGTTAATACTTCTTCCCAATAAAATTTGGGTGGTTGGTTGGCTTGAACTCATCTCTATCTCTTAGATTGCTGCATGCTTAATTACTTAAAAGATCTATCATTTTCTCAGGTCAAAATAGAAATTCATCCTTCTCTGCATTCATAAATTTTGGTTGTAAGGGCGGTATAGATTCTGTTCAAGAAAGAGCTGAGTCAAATTATTCACAACTACTGAGCACCAATCGGTTGAACAATCCAAAAACCTTTGCCATTTATATTTTTATCGATTATTTTCCAACTTTTGAATAGTCAGGAGTATCCTTTTTATTAAAATCGAAATACCCTATCCTTTTAGATTTAAAGCTATAATCTCTGATGAAAAAATGCTACAGTGCAAACATTTTCGATAACAAATTACATGGTATGTTGAGTGTTTGTAATGGCTGCCTGCTTCATGCGATGGAAAGCTTCCACGCAATCGATACACAACTGTTTGGGATCCCTAATCACTTCCGAAGCCGCATTCACCACCAGTACTACTTTTTCCATGTAGCTCTGAAAGTGCATAGTTACTGACTGCAAACCCAGGACAACACAACAAAATCATCAGTTCAATCAAAATTTTCCACTTATTATTAAACCATATCAATACAGAGAAATACTTCTTCATCCATATGTCATACGTGAGGGTGTCCAGACATCATTGGAATCAGATGAAAAATTGGATTACCAAAAAGTTGCACCTCCTCTACTGGCCCAACTATGTTGGAGAAAGAAATACATGTGTCTGAGATCATTCTGTATGTCACAGTGGTAGCCGCCTGTCATCCATTATCATCATTAACCCAAAATTTAAATAATAGTAATAATACAGTAATTTTCATGCAGACATGTATAGATTTGGATACTTTGACACCTGCAAGCTTCATTAGTAGTTTCCCACTGGCATAAGTAAAAGATGCCTCAAGAGATAACTTTTTTCTCCTTGTCAAGGTAGTTGCGACGAGAACATAATCCAAGGGATTCTGCTGTTTCACCATGGGAAGACGAAGGATCATATACCCTAAGTTATTCCCCCACCTTGCTCCTCCACTCCTGCCAGATTTCATCATGTCGACCACATCTTGTAATTATAGCGAATTGCAATAAGAATTTTTCATGCCAACTACCGTCCACAATTCATAGATTTTAAATAACTTGTGAAAAGGTCATAGGGAAGCTACAAGAATCGATCATTCCTGCAAAGCAAGAATTTGTAATTGCAAAAATCAGAAGGGGGAGATAAATGCAGTACATGAAGTCTTGGAACAGGTCTTGTATTCACTAAAATCGCTGATTGCACGTGCAGATTCGATGGAAGATGTTTGTTACCATCAAATTCCCTATCTTCTGATTTTCAAATTCCTTTGGCCTTGGCTTCTTCAAATTAATTACAACATTCAGAATAATAATTCCCATCAGGAATGATTTTATTTAAAAGACTGAACAGAGGGCAACTGACATTTTATAATTATAACGATTATTCTGTCCCAGAGCCTTTTAATACCAAATATGCACTGGGTGTGCTGGAAACCCCCCCATTCCCTTTAAAAGATTAAAGATCTACTTCTATAGACCGTTTTTGCGTTCAATATACCGCAGGATCCCGACAGAAGTCATTGCCAGCATAACATCGTTATTGTCTGCCATTCTTTAACAGCATCAACGTTCATCTTTACAACTAAACAATAAAAAAAAATAAAATTCAAAGATCAGGGAAAAAGAACCGTGCTTGCCAAAAAGCCAGGGAAGAAGAACATCAACAACAACGAGCAGACCAAAGAAACAATTAACTCTGAGGCCAAGAGTGACATAAAAGATTGGGAAAAAGCAGTAAAAATATCTTCAATAGTGACATAAAAGAATGGGAAAAAGCACTAAAAATATCTTGCACTTAGAGGTGAAAAGAAGGCAACTCATCCTATATTTGGAAAAAGCAATCACACTTCAGATCAATGGTTGAAAGTGTCTCACCTGATCCAACGGAACAAGGTAAAAGTGTTGACAATTGTTGATGCATAGAAAGGCCTATCGACCTAATTACTATTTGTGCCAAATTTAGAAATTGGGATATGAAGTCCCCTCCCATTAATTATTAAAGCTCCTTTCTCATTTCTTAGAGTTGACTTTGCTAATTCATTCACACTTTGATTTTTTTTTAGGAAATGAAGAGCTTGAAATTTTGAAATGGAACTTAGAGTTACAGGAATATTTTTGAAAGTTAACTTGAGTCTGGAACTTGAAGGAAGATTGGAAGTGAAGATGATTGATAATAAGAAGTCACCCACAATAATTATCTTGTTTATATTCAAAGTGACTATTTGTTTATTTATTTGAAATATTACATAATCCCTTCCTTGCTTATTTGTGGAATTTTTCTCATTAAACTAGGACAGAAACTTTTTCTTGGTTATTTGTGGGATTTTCCTAGGTTCTACTAGAAATATAATTCTTCGTATCCTTCGGGTTGCACGTTCACACCTACCACCCTTTAATTTTATCATTTTTCTAACCTCAACATATACCTTTGATTTTTATGATATTCCTAACCTTCTTTTAAGGAAAAATAAATTATTTAATATTTTAGGGAAAATTTAAATGCATAATTTTATTTTCTAGTTTATAAGATTATTTATGGAAGGATTTATAGTTTTATAATTTTAATGAAAATACATATAAGAAGTTTGAATATTTGAAGCATCAACATTTTTAATATATATATATTTAATTAAAAAAAACATATGTAAAAATAATTTTAATGTCAACTAAGAGAACTATTTTTTCTTTGAGTGAATAGTTTGACGACAACATAAGCATTGAAATAAAAAATGTTTGATGAATAATTTTTTAATTTAAAGAAATTTCATGATGTTAGAATACACATGAAATTGAAGAAAATGATGAAAAATGTGTGACTCATTATTAATTCATATTATAAACCTAAATACATCATTTTATGACCCTTGGTTTCATCATCCAAGATTTTTCTTGGATTCCTCATGACTCTTCACTTTCACTTGTGCCCTTTTTCTCTCGTCTCAAGTTAATAATGCAATTTTATATAATCCCTAAGTATTATGTTTCCAAGATCATCGTCCC
>APFE031119070.1:0-26639 GCA_000404065.3 Pinus taeda | reverse complement strand
ATAAAGAAAAATATCCTGCTCAAGATTCTACAAGAGGAAGAGGTGGACGAAGAGGAAGAGAAAGATACTTCAGAGGCAGGGGGGGCAGACATCCTCAAGGAGAAAAGGCAGATTTACATTGTATTCACTGCAAAAGAAATGGATCACATGATGCCTCTACATGCAAGCTAACATGGGACAAAATTGAGCAGAGAAGAAACCAACAGAAAGGTAAAAATGATGATACAGACAGAGGTAAAGCACCTGAATCCGCTCACTATATTGAGGCACAATGTAACATTGGAGTAAATGAAGATTTGTTTAACACTTCACTTGCTTCCTGGAAAAATGACTGGCTGCTTGATTCAGGAGCAACCTGTCAAATGACTCATAGAAAAGACTTTTTTGAAGATTTCACTGACAATGTTGATGGAGTAGTTTACTTTGCAGATCAGTCAAAAATCAAGCCATCAGGGCTTGGCACAATCAGGCTTAAACTGCCTGGTCTTCCAGACTTTCTTCTTGATCATGTTTTATATCTCCCACAGCTAAAGAGAAACTTGCTGTCCTTGGTCCACATCCGCCAGCAAGGTCACTCCATTCATATGTTTGATGGCAAGCTTGAGGTGAGAAAATCATCTAATCACTCACTTGTCATGAAGGGAATAGAAGAAGAAAGACTTCTCAAACTGCAAGGAACATCTGCTCATAAACAACATTTCTCATATATTACTCATCATGAAGAAGGTACACTTCCATCAAGTTTATTATGGCATGCTAGATTTGGAGATTTAAACTATGACAGTCTCCGTTTATTGAAGAAAAATGGTGTGGCTGGTTTGCCTACAATTCCTAGAAAACTTAAGCAATGTGATGCTTGCATTCTAGGAAAGCATAATAAACAGTCATTTCATGACTCACATTCAAGAGCACATAGGAAGCTTGAACTTATTCATTCAGATTTATGTGGTCCAATGCCTGTTCCTTCTGCAAATGGAAATAAATATATCATGACATTTATTGATGACTACACCAGAATGTGTTGGGTTTATTTATTGAAGAACAAATCTGATGCCTTTCAAACATTCAAGAATTTTCATAAATGGATTGAAAATGATGCACAATCTCATATTGGGTCTATTCGCACTGATAATGGAAAAGAATACACATCAAATGAATTTGAAAATATTCGCCAAACATGGGAATTAAACACCAAAACACTGTGCCCTTATGTAATCCCACAAAATGGTGTAGCTGAAAGAATGAACAGAACAATTTTGAATATGGTACGATCCATGCTTTTTTTCAAAAATGTAAAGATAATGTTTGGGCTGATGCTGTTCTATGTGCTGCATATATAAAGAATAGATGTCCATCTAGTGCTATAAGAAACAAGACTCCTTATGAATTGTGGTATGGACATGTTCCTTCGGTCAAACATCTCAGGATTTTTGGTTCCACCTGTTATGCTTGATACCAAAGGTACATAGAAACAAACTTGGTGCTAGAAGTCGTAAGTGTATTTTCTTGGGGTATTCAAATACTCTCCCAAAGCATACCGCCTCTATGATGAAGAATAAGAAGTTTGTTAATCTAGAGATGAATTTTCTTGAAATCATCCAAATCTGACAATGTTGTTGAACAACACTTGATCGCTTGGAATAAGATTCGCAAAAATAAATCATTCCAAGTAATTTGAAAATAGATTCCACAAATCTTGAAGGGGGGATTCCTTATACTAGATCAACATGTGGAGATCGATTCTGAAGAAGATTCTCCCCCATCGTGAACTCCAACAATCGGATGATGCTTTAAGTGATGGTATGATAGAATTGGGAGACTCAATCTTGATTCAGTCCCAACTTAATCAACAGAGCAGCCTGGACCATCTCAGAAAGGTCCCCCAAAGTGGCTGACAAAGACACTTGAAAGTGTTCATCCTGATGAAATTGGAAAACAGGAACCAGAAATGCAAATCGACAAAATGGAGGTGATGTAGATGACTCTAATTCACCTATTGATATGGATGTTTCTTATGATTGTGAATTGAACTTGTCTACAGATTTTTAACCAACTTCCTTTAAAGAAGCTGCTTCTCATGATGCATGGAAAGAAGCAATGCAAAAGGAGTATGATGCCCTCATAAAGAACGACACTTGGAAGCTGGTTGATCCTCCATTTGGAACCAAACCAATTGGCTGCAAGTGGGTCTACAAGAACAAGAACAAAGATGATGGCTCACTTGACAAGCACAAAGCTAGGCTTGTGGCAAAAGTTTTTGCACGGAAGGAAGGGGTCGATTATGAGGAAAACTTTTCCCCCACAGCAAAATGAGCCACCATCCAGACACTCTTTGCACTAACAGCTCAGAACGGTTGGAAAGTCCATCAAATGGATGTAAAAACTGCCTTCTTGAATGGAGAGATCTAAAAGAAAATGTTTTTATGTCCCAGCCTGAAGGATTTGCTATGAAAGGACATGAACATAAAGTATGCAAACTTGTTAAGTCCTTGTATGGCCTCAAACAAGCACCACGAGCCTGGTATGAAAAACTAACTGAGCATCTTCTGAAACTCAACTTCAATCATTTTGATCTTGATGATGCAACTTTATTTGTCAAGAAAGTTGGCAAAACAGTTGTATATCTTGTGGTATATGTAGATGATCTTTTGATGACAGGAAACAATGAAAGCTACATTGCATCCATAAAGAAGGAATTGGGGAAAAATTTTGAAATGACTGATTTGGGCTATGTTCATTACTATCTTGACATTGAAGTAACCCAACATCCAAAGTCCATATTTCTTTCTCAAAAGAAATACATTGGAGATCTCTTGAACAGGTTTGGCATGACAGAGTGCAATCCTCTTACTACTGCAATGGAACAAAACTTAAAGCTCATATCTATTGAAGGAAACGAATTTGAGGATGCAACAAAGTATAGACAGCTTGTAGGAAGTCTCAACTACCTAACTACTACCAGACTAGACATTTCGTTTGCTATTGGCATCCTCTTCAGGTTTATGCAAAAGCCTTGTGAGGGACATTGGTCTACTGCAAAAAAAGTTTTAAGGTACTTGAAGGGAACTCAAGACTTTGGAATCAAGTACACACAGGTGGACGACTTCAGCTTGATTGGATACTTTGATTCAGACTTCGATGGAGACAAAGAAACTGGGGTATCGACTTCAGGATATGCTATGTGTCTTGGATCAGGAGATGTCTCCTGGAGATCACGCAAACAATCAGTTCCAACGGATTCCACAATAGAAGCAGAATACGTGGCAGCAGCTGAAGCAACAAAAGAAATTGTGTGGCTCAGGAAAATTCTTGAAGATTTGCAGGTAAAACAAGTACAATCAACTCCACTCATGATTGACAATACCTCTGCAATAAAGTTGGCCAAGAATCCAAAGTTCCATGATCAAACGAAGCACATCAATACTAAATGTCATCTGATTCGACATCGTGTTGAGGCCAAAACAATCCATCTCCGTCATTGTTCCACAAATGAGCAAATTGCGGACATCTTCACCAAAGCGCTTGGAAGAGAAAAGCTTGAATGATTCAGAATGATGCTTGGACTCACCAACATCCCTTCAGATTAAGGGGGGGAACGTTGACACCTAATCCTTGTGATTGGGCAAATATATGTAAATAAATAAATGAGAAATATGAACAGTCATCGGGAGATGAACTGAGCAGTCTCTCCCTCATGTATATAATAGACCTACCTGATGGAATAAAACATACGAGTCAGTTTTTGCTTTGTGGAGTTACTGCTTGGCTTGACAGTTTTTAGTATATATTTTTATTTATGTTTTGTTATTTTTTTTTACTTATTTTTGTTTTGTGTTTTTTCATTGTTTTAATTTTTTATTTTAATTTTATGTTTTCATTTTTTTTTAAATTTTAATGTTTTTCGGGGTCATGATAAAATATTTTACTCTATTATTTCGAAATGTTGAAATTTTACACTTGAAAAGAAATTTGTTATCCCAGCATCAACACTTTTCGTTTTGAGGGTGTTTTTTGCACAAAATTCACCATTGAAAAAAATATGTTATTCGAACATCAACACTTCGTTTTGAGGGTGTTTTTTGGACAATTTTTGCACAAAAAATTGGTTTTCACCACTATTTTTAAAACATGTTGAAAATTTACCATGGAAAAAAAAGTGTTATTCCAGCATCAACACTTTTCGTTTTTAGCACTGTTTTTGATGTTTTTTCGGGGTTTTTTGGCCAGATTTCCCGTTTTGAGTTTATAGTTCCCATTTCAAAGTTTACATTGATTGAACCTGTCCACAATAACATATAAGTAGTCATGTCCCTTTCTATATTTTGGCAATCCCCCAACAAAGTCCATGGAAACACTTTCCTAAGGACGGGAAGGATCTGGTAGTGGGGTGTACAAGCCTAGTTTTATATTGATGGGATTGCTTTTATCACATATGGTACACTCTCTTACATATGTAGAAACTATTTCATGCATTTTTCACCAATAACAGTATCTTTGCAGCTGTGCAACTGTTTTACTTACACCAAAATGCCCTGATATCAGGGAAGTATGTGCCTCCCTAATTATGTTAATTTTCTATTTTTGTGGAATGCGTAGCTTTCCCAAATGATACAAGAGTCGGTCCTTAACATAGTAATCCAATTCTTCTACCTTTTTAGCATTACTTAAAGCTGCATATACATCTTTAAAATCTATATCTTGAGCATATTGTTCAATGTAGATTTCATGCATTACTAAGTTATGCTTAAGTCTACTACATGCATTTATGATTGGTCTAGAGAACATATCTGTTGCTTTATTGTGTATGCCCTTTTTATATCTAATGACTAAGTGAAAATGCTTTAGGAAACACATCCACCTATACTGTCTTGATTACTGAAATTTAGTTTGTGAGGCAAGTACTAAAGTGGCTGATGATCAGTATTTATTATTGTTTCTTTGCCCATTAAGTAATGTTTCCACTTCTTCACACTCTGAACTAATGCATACAATTCTTTATCACATGTAGGATAATTAACTATTGCAGAATTAAAAGTCTCAGAATGATAGCATATGGGTTTACCATGTTGTATCAACACTGCTCCCATGGCATAATCATTGGCATCTATTTTGATCTCAAATGGTTGTTGAAGATTTAGCAATGCTAGTGCTAGTGCTGTACTAATTTTTTCTTTCAAGGGGCCGAAGGCTTTCTGCTGTTTACCTCCCCACTGAAGCACCTTGTTCAATCCTGTCAAAGCATGTAAGGGAGTTGCAATTAAGGAAAAGTTAGCAATAAACTTTTTCCAATATTGTGCTGCCCCTAGGAAGCTTCTAACTTATGTAGCAGACTTGTGTTTAGGCCAGTTTACAATGACTAAAACCTTAGAGGGATCTATATTCAGTTCACCACCCCCTACAATATGACCCAAATAATTCAAAGATGTTTTACCAAATTCACACTTTGATAATTTAACATAAAGATTTACTTTTTTGAAAACATCTAGAATCTGCTTTACATGCTTCAAATGTTCTTCCCATGCTTTACTGAATACAAGAATGTCATCTAGATATACAATTACAAAATCATCAATAAGAGGCCTGAGTACATCATTTATAACCCTCATGAAAGTGGTAGGAGCATTAGTTAAGCCAAATTGCATAACTAGCCATTCATAAAGCCCTTGTTTTGTTTTGAAAGTAGTCTTACATGCATCTTGCTCTGCTACTCTGACCTGATGGTAACCACTACATAGGTCCAACTTGGAAAAGTAAACAACCTCTTTCAGTTGATCCAATAGATCATCAATGCGAGGAATGGGATAACAATTCTTGATCATTATTTTCTTCAGTGCTCGGTAATCAATGCACATCCTCCACAACCATCTTTCTTCCTCACCAACACGATTGGAGATTTGCATGGTGATGTGTGTGGTCTTATGAACCTTTTCTCGAGCAGCTCCTGTACCTGCTTCTTGATTTTTGCATTCTCTAAAGCAGATAACATGTACATTCCTATGTTAGGCAATGGAGCATCTTGCTGCAAATTAATATCATGTACAATTTCCCCTTTTGGTGCTGACCTTTAGGTTCTTGAAATAAGATATCATATTTTGAAACAACTCTTTCTAAATTAGCTTTTTGTTTAGCATCATAGCCCTCAAATACATTGGTTTTTCCAGGTTTCTTTTCCTTTACAACCATCAGTAAAAATTGTTTGTATGAATTTACAATCCTTTTCATTTGCCCTGAGTTTATGAGAGTATAATTATTTTTGAGTTTGTGAGCTCTTACAGTATATTCTATTCCATCTTTAACAAGTTGATACTCATTTTCAGCTCTATAGAAAATGGTTTTTCTATCATTCTAGTAAGGACTTCTTAAAACAATTCCACATATATCCAAGGGAATTACATCTAACTCAACCTCATCTACGAATGCTGAACCAATGGCAAACCTAAGTTTACATTGTCTAGTCACTTGTAAATTTGATTTATCACATAGCCAAGCCGATGGATATGGCTTCTTGTGAGGTGTGGTTACTAATCCGAGCTTCTTTACAATTCCTTCATAAATTAAGTTTACTTGTGAGCCACTATCAAATAAAGTATGAATCTTTTGATGCTTGGAAATAACTCTAATATGAAAAAGCTCATGCCTTATTCTCTCATTTTCTTCACTATCAATAGTTTGCACAAAATTACTCGTAGACGCTTCAGAATTTTTACATTGTATACATGTGGTTGTGATGGTTGTTTAATCACCTGAGTCTGACCCCAAATGTTTCTAAACAACATCAACAACCTTCTTCTTCTTGCCATCAAAATTTTTGTCTTTCAGCTCCGGATGCAAAGACCAGCAATGTTCATCATCATGCCCATCCTTCTTGTAGTGAGTGCATGAAGGTTTGGCCTTTTGTACAACCTTGGCCTTCCTCTCTTTCCATTTTTTCTTCCTCTTTTCCTTGTTCTTGCTTGCAGTGGGTTTTGATGATCCCCCAATCTTTGGGTTCACATTCTTGCCTCCAGCCTCTAGATGGGTAGCCTGAACAGATACCTCATCTATGCTAGTAGGGTTAAACATGAGAATGGTGTGCCTCAAATAACTATGTTGACCACCCATATACTTCAGCAAAGTTTCAGGCAAGTCTAAAGAAATTCCTAGAATCAAAGCTCTTTTCCTAAATCCTTGGGTGTAGCTTTGTACACTCTGCCCTTTTAATTGGCGAAGAGTTTGCCAACTCATCATTGTTAATGGGAAAAATAGTGTCTTTTCGATCTGCCAGTCCCACTAGGATTGGCAGCTATCCTAGAAACAAACAATCATAGCAATTTGCAATTTCTTCTATGTATGATAGATAAGGGAGAAGCAAAGGGACCAACCTGGATCTTCCGCTTGACTCCTTGCTTGATGTCTCTCTCCTTTGATAGAGCTTGCACCTCTTCTCCTACTTATCCCGCTCAATGAATACCTGTAGAGACAAAGTAAAAAAACGCCATCAAATAACAACATTCACAAATACACGATTGTATGTAGGAAAACTCAAAGAACTTTATTAATAATAGAAGGGAGAATTACAACCCAGCGGTTTGATCCACCATCATCCTCCCAACATCAAAGCCCTCTTCACCTCATGAAAAACAAGATCACCCAACAATACAACACCCTTTCTCAAAGACAAACTATCAGCACTTCCTTACAAATTACAAAATTCCAACCTCTAGATCTCTCAAATGAGGGATCCATTTATAGATGTCCGCAAGGGTGTGAGTCATCTCTGGGTTTTTGATTAGTGTCATTCCACTTGTTGTTCTTGGTTCCACTTGGAGATTTTTTGGATCTCTTACTCATCCCTAGGCAAATTTAGAGAGGCAAATGTCATAGGAGAAGTTTCTGGAAGATTCCATGAGCATCCACTTAGAAAACTGTCTCGGACATTTGTCCATCCTCGATCATCGCACCCCACAGAAGGCCTCTTTAGTATGCATCGCACCTGGCTAGTGTAGAAGTCAGTATGCATCGCACCCTGACAGTGGATCATTCAGTATGGTCTAGTTTTGGCCAGTTCTAAGTGGTTTTTTAGGTGGAACTTTAAAGGAATGATGTAATTAGTTGATCATGATCCTTTAAGGTATGAAACAACACTTTTAGGGGTTAAAAGAGCCATTGGTTTATTGACATATAATATTGGGGTTGTAGTGCCCAAATATGTCTATAACAGTTACCCCTAAAACATGAAGTCGTAAATCTTTTGATGTCAGGTGAAATGCTTTATCATGAGGATCCAAAGTATTCGAACTGGAAGGTGACCTATATAAGGTACAATACAATACATCATCATGATATTATTTTCATGATCTAGCTGAGGTGGGCATTCCCATGCTCAGCTTAATAAATTCATTTTCATGTACATAAGACAGATAATCGTCTACAGTTGCAGACTGGTGATTCTTCATATGAAGAGTCATCTTCCCTGGCTTAGATGACTATCTGTGCAGCTTCTGTGTACATTTGATGTCTTTATATCCATGAATATATCGTAGCCCAGATGGATGAAACTAGATCTAGGGTCTTCAAACTCGTTCAATCTTCACCCGATGTACAAGTCGATCCATGTGAAAAGATGTCCTGGAGTCGAACATCGAAAGGCATTGCCTGATTACTTGGCAATAATGTAAGTTGTTAACAGGTGCAAGAGGAATCACCAATAATGATAATGACCCTCAAGGTACTTCAGTACAACTCACGTGGTGTGAATATATGATCCGATGTCGAACACCATGAAAAATCTTTCAGTCGAAGGCCATTGATGTAAACCTGTCGCCGAAAGTGAGAAACTTGCCATTGAGGCATGCAAGCTTCAAAGTACTGAAAGTGTTGTTTCTAAGTCAACTTCTCCGATAATGAGCTGATGTCGACAAGAAGTGACCCGTCATAGGAGGGCCTTAATGTATCCCACATCTACGACATGAAATGAAGCAAATGATTTTCTGGAGGTGAAAATGATTTGATGATATAAGGTTCAGAAATGGCGGTCATGAAAAATGGATGGTGAAGGTATTACAGTGGATGAGGCATTAACTGGATGGTGAATTCTCTTAATGACTTCTCTTGAACATATCAACGACACTGAGATGGATTGGTAACGTTAACCCAAAAAGATGGATGGTATGGAGGACTAATGGTGATATGACCAGTGAACGAAATAACCTAACCCGACTCAATCATGGTGATGTAGTGAAAGTGTCTTGTTCAAGAGCGACCTGCTACCAATAAAATTCTTCAAGTTTTCTTCCTTTTTTCCCCAGTTATTTCTGACCAGTACCTCTTTATTTTTTGTCAAGCTTGAGGAGGATAAGATATGCTTGTTCTATAATTTGCCCTTCGGGCAAACCTGTCGCTATGTTTTAGCGAGTCTAATGACAGTGAAACTCATTCTTGTTTGGGTGGATAAGTTTGTCGCTATTTTTTTAGCGAGTTTAACAGCAAATATAAATCGGTACTTTTCATGTTTAGATAGTTTGAAAAGGGACGAAAAGGAAACTCTGACAATTATTTTTCGTAGCATAATCCCTTAAGTCTGAAAAAGATTAAAATAATACAAAAGGGATGAGTTTTCGATAACTTTAGCGAGCCGAAAAGACAAGCGCTTGAACTTTTTCATGAGATAATCCCTCAGGTCTGAAAATTTTAAAATATACAGGAGGGATGACACTTCTAATCACTTTAGCAAGCTGGAAAGGCCAATAGCTTGACAATATTTTCATATTTAGCAAGTCTGGAAAGATTATAAAGGAGACTCATTTTTTTGAGGAACGAGTAGCGTTTAGGGTAGCGATTGGTTCTGAGTAATCTTGGAACTTCTCAAAACATGGTGATGTGAAGAGGGTGGCTAACAGGACCACTCATTGTAGTTGTTCATCAAAAAGGTAAACAATCAAATGGAAACGTATGATCAGCCAAAAGAAGAGAGGTGATGGCAGGAACACAACCAACGCTCAAAAGGCGGATAATAGGGAAATCACAAAGGTTATTTACTGAAGGTGGGTTCATGTTTTAATGTGCTTGAACTCTAGGGGAACATATGCTCAGTTGGCAGGTTCATTTTTTAACGAGCTTGAACCTTGCGGAAACATTGCTCATAGCCTTTTTATGTAGGCTAGAAACGACCAAACTAAAAACCTAAGAAACACTAAAAAGCTAAGGAACTACTGAGGTTAGGTAGGATGGTTTCATCAGCAGTTTAGATAAAACCCTTCCTTTGCTCCGTCTGCGGTGCAGACATTGTTGGACCAATCACCTAATCTAAAATGTTAAAAATAAAAAGCTAAAAAACTAAAAATCTAAAAAATGAAATTGGTCGTTTTTAGCTTGCATAAAAAAGTTTGCATGCCCCCAGCCATCGAGGAAAGGAGAGTCCCTAGGTAACCATATGTAAGTCATTGCGGTTAAGCAAGATTTTTTGTCAACGGAGCCTACGAACACTCCCTTGGCTTTGTCCATCAAATAGAAAAAGGTGGATGGTGTGAGATAACACTTCCAATCACAGAACCTATAAGGAAACCTATCTTTTCAGTTGGATTTGTCTCAAAATAGACAAGGGTGCATACCCCCTAAGCTTCTTTGCATTCACTAGACTACTCGTGGTAATTAGGTGGATGGAATGAAGGTTGAAGAGACATTCTCGACACAAAAGGACAATTTAGGGATGATGTTTGACTTGAAGTTGTGTTTGAACAGGGAAATGAAAGCCGGTCAATAGTGACAATTTTGCCTTCATGCAGGAAACACATCACTCGAAAGAGTATTAAAACAATAGCTTCCATGATGTAAACATAGTCATGTCCGAGTAGATTGTAATATAACAGTCCTTGGACTATTGTCACGTTCAAGTGAACGGTTTTCCTTCTCAAAGTTATTGGCAACTTGGGAAGGATCCCTAACGATCGAGTGGTTCCTTTGTTAAAGCCTGACAAATTCTTGCTAGTCGATTCCAATCAAAGGAAGCGATTAGACTGCTTGGAGAGGGTACCGAATAAACGGGTGAAATAACCCCTTGAGTCACGGGAACTGGGAGATTCTCTTCCTGTTGTGAAGGAATAGGCAGATTGCCCTCAAGTTGATCGGACTCTGAAGTGACAAAAATAATTTGAACAATATCATTCTTACTCTCTTTGGGAGTGGTATCATCTGAAGGTGGTCCTTCTGAAGGCAGAACTGGGTCGACTGCCATGTTGACCTGTTGACTTTGGTCCGATATGGACTCAAAAGCTTCACTTTCAACGATAGGTGTTTTGACCGACGGTTCAGTTAAGTCAGTCAGATTTTCAACTAGTAAAGGACTAGGGGAGAGTTTCTTGTATCCAAGTAGAAGTCGTTTTGGTGAAGTAGGATAGTTATGCAAGACTCTTTTGGCATCTCCCAAAAAAGGGCAATGGGGAATTATATGGTTCCCTTCACATAACGCACATGGAACTGTGAATTTTCCTTTTTGTTCGTGGACTTCACTATCACTAGTTGATGGTTTATTATCAACATGATCAACAGAGGTTGATGAAACCGGTTGGTGCGAATGGGGAAACCATTCTCTCAAGATCCAAGGAATACATGGACAATCTCGATGATAATGGTCTTCTCTATAGATTATGCAAGGATATCTAGGTTTAGAAAGCTTAGTGTGTTGATTTTCACCAGATGCTGCATGGTTGCCCTCTTGCTTAACTCATTTCTTCTTCTTCTCCTTCCCTTTCTTCTTCTTCTCAGTCACTTGGTTATTAGCATCACTACTTTCACCAAGCGAAGAGGAACAAGGGGAGGGAGAAACAAACGAAGAAGAAGGCGAGGGGTCAATTTTAACATCAACAGGATGCTAATTCAATTGCTAAGGAATCACTTTATTTTGAACCACGAAGGTTGAGAATAGCCATACTGGCAGGCCAATAATAAATCCTGGAAGGGAGAAAGTGGCCATATGAGGTGCACCAATATTTCCCCAAGATGTAAAAGGACTAGGAATCCCTTCCAAAGGGATTCCTTGATTGGTGGACTCCATTATCTCAACCTAAGACCAACAAAGGAACAGGGATGTTATTCCAAAATTAATAAATTGTAATGACGCTTTGACACAACTTTTGCTTTTTCAGTTTTTAAGAGTTGAGAAAAAGCTAAAGATGACTCTAGTCCCCTTCGATTTGTAATGAGCCTGAAGTGACAAGTGCTCATATGGACCTTTTATTTGAAAGAGTCGAAAAGGAACCAAAGTGAATACTCTAGAAATCTAGACAGAGGGATTAGCAAACCAATCGCAAAACTGCAAAATACACCTTGGTGATAAATTAAAGATAAATTACCAAGGACTTATGTACGGCAATCAATCTTCTCGAATGCTGTGTTCAGTGCATTGCGATCGATAGGGCAACATACACGGCTTCCTATGGATACAGGATATAAGCCTATTGTGGTCTCCCAATATATACTCGACAGTACGGGGAGCACAAGTCCGTGCTAGCACTTTTTGTATCAAAGAGGAGGAATCACCCAACCTTCGATGAAAACGATAGTTACTAGATTTTACGACATCGGAACACGTCTCTAGCCTAGACCTCTAGATGTGTTGCGTTAGGTTCCAAAACATTGTTAAGTTCATTGAAATTTATTTTAGAGTTGATCTTGTTTACAAGTTTGCCTTTCAAGGTTCGCCGCGTGATGTAGACGTAAAATTCCTAAATATGCAATCTAAAATGATAAACAATCACTTTTTATTTTTAGCAATGAAAATCCTAGCTACTAAGGAAAGAATATTGTGATTCTTTCAAACAAAGAGTAAAGAGCACACACTAACTGCACTTTTCCTAAATCATTTTTCGCACATAGTCTAAATGCAAATGCAAATGCATGAATTTGTTTTTTCGTTCCCTAAATGTGAAGAATGCCAAAAGGAAAACTAAGTATAGATCTGAAATATTTTCTTCAAAGTGACATTTCGACAATTTCTTTCTCAAAATAGAAAGGGAGACTACACAATACTTTTCGATTTCGAATAGAGAATGCTTTCGACACTTCAAGATATCAACAAATCAAATCAAATACATGACAGAAAGCTCAATCGACTATACAAGGAAGGAAGACTCAATGACACTTCTCTTTTTGATACAAAACGACAGTTATGACACCTTTTTTTTTGCCCCAAAATGACAGTTTGATTTAAGAAACATTTCGACAAAGGATTGCAAATGATGGACAAATACATAAAAAAATTTACTAATCCTATTCAGTGGAGGTTGAACTATGTAAAGTAATGAGGCTTCAGTAATGAGATACTGTTCATAAGCAGCAAAACAGTTGAACAAAGCTGAAAACAAGGACAAAAACCCCAAAGTTTAAGGAGAGAAATAGGATTACTCAGTCATCGCACCTGTGTTTCATAGAAACAGGGTTGCATATCACCTGCTACACTTGGGATGTGCGATGCATACTAGCTTCCAGTGACAGATAGTGCGATGGGCCAGGGAGCGCAACTGAGGTGGGTTTTGGCTCAAATTTGCGGCTGAATCCAGTGAGTTAAGCTAAGCTATTATGGACAGTAAAGAACAAAGTATAGGGGTATGACCTTGGAAGGTTATTGAGCTACCAATAGGGCATCTAGAATGCTTGTAAGTCAGATGTTCAAATCATAAACTAAACCGGAGATTGACTGAAGCAGCATTCATCTACTTTGCAATTGCAGAGAAAGAGCAGTTCGAAGGCTATCTGGCTAACTTCAAGCTCCGTCCATAGTTTATAAAACAAACAATAACAAAAAAAAAACAAACTATTTGATCCCCAATGGAGTCACCATTTTTTTTATAAGAAAACTAGTGTCTTTTCAATCTGCTAATCTCACTAGGATTGGCAGCTATCCTAGAAACAAAAAATCAAAGCAATTTGTGATTTCTTCTATGTATGATAGATAAGAGAGAAGCAAAGGGACCAACCTGAATCTTCCGCTTGACTCCTTGCTTGATTTCTCTCTCCTTTGATAGAGTTTGCACCTCTTCTCCTACTTATCCTGCTCAACGAATACTTGTAGAGACAAAGTAACAAAACACCATCAAAGCATCTTGATCTATTATATCATAAGCAATGCAGAATCAAAAATAAATTGAACATACAATGGCATTTGAAAATAACAACATTCACAAATACACGATTGTATGGAGGAAAACTCAAAGAACTTTATTAATAATAGAAGGGAGAATTACAACCCAGCTGTCTGATCCAGCATCATCCTTCCAGTATCAAAAAACTCTTCACCTCATGAAATGCAAGATCACCCAACAATACAATACTCTTTCTCGAAGACAAACTATCAGCACTTCCTTACAAATTACAAAATTCCAGCCTCTAGATCTCTCGGATGAGGGATCCATTTATAGATGTCTGCAAGGGTGTGAGTCATCTCTGGGTTTTCGATTAGTGTTATTGCACTTATTGTTCTTGGTTCCACTTGGAGATTTTTTGGATCTCTTACTCATTCCTGGGTGAATTCAGAGAGGCAAGTGTCATAGGAGAAGTTTCTCAAAAGATTCCATGACCATCCACTTAGCAAACTGTCTCGAACATTTTTCCATCCTCGCTCATCGCACCCCACAAAAGGCCTCTTCAGTATGCATTGCGCCTGGCTAGTGTAGAAGTCAGTATGCATCGCACCCTGACAGTGGAGCAGTCAGTATAGTCCAGTTTTAGTGAGTTCTGAGTGGTCTTTTAGGTGGAACTTTTGGGGAATGATGTAATCAGCTGACCGTGATCCTTTAGGGTATAAAACAACACTTTTAGGGGTTAAAAGAGCCTTGGCACTACAACAAAACCCTATGATTAGCATCCCTTTTTTTCTTCCTTTTTTACATCTAGAGACCAGTTTTGGTGCTATTTGTGTCCATTTATCAAATATGGTGCAAAACTTGATGCAAAGTTTTCACCGAGTTTTGAACCAAGTCTTACATCAAGTTTAGCACCAGGTATTGTAATAGGTTTTGCACCAGATTTTACACCAAGTTTTACGCCACATTTTATGCCAAGTTTTGTGCCATGTTTTGCACCATGTTTTGCATCAAGTTTGGCACCTAATTTTGTTTCACCATCTTTTGCATACTATATTGCATCCCCTTTTTGTGCCTACACTTGCATTAACTTTTGCATCATCTCTTGCATCCTCTTTTGCATCTTTTTTTAAATCATTTTTTGCATCCATTTTTTCATATTTTTTGCATCCCCTTTGTTCCAAGTTTTGCATCGAGGTTTGTGTCTAGTTTTTGCATCTACTTTTGTTGCATTGACTTTTAAATCTTGTTTTGCATCCATATTTACATCCTCTTTTTGATCTGTTATTATGTCCACTATTGCATCCATTTTTCTTGTGCCATAATTTGCACCTAGTTTGACACCTCCCTTTGCACCCTTTTTTGTTTCTAAATTTGCATCCATGATTGCATCTTCATACACATCTAGGTTTTCATCGAATTTTACATCTATTTTTAATCCCTTTTTATATCCACTTTTGTGTCAAGATTTGCATCAGGTTGTGTCTTGTATTGCATCTACTTTTGCATAGAATTTTGTTGCATGAAATTTTGCATCATATTTTACATCCATTGTTGCACCCATGTTTACGCCCACTTTTACATCCCTTTTTGCATCCTATTTTTCATCTTCATTTGCTTCTTTTTTTGTATCTATCATTACATCCACTTTTGTTGTGACATAATTTGTGCCATGTTTTGTACTTACTATTGTACCCATGTTTTCTTCCAATTTTGCATCCATCTTCGCATCCTCTTTTGCATAAAACATTGCATCTATTTTTGCATCCACTTTTGTGTTGCGTTTTGCATCTCATTTTGTATCTTCTTTTGCATGTACTTCCATTGCATCCATATTTTGCATCCAATTTTGGTTCTCATGTTGCACCCGTGTTTGCATCCACTTTTACATCCCTTATACCATCTTGTCTTGCATCTTTTTTTTTATTATCTATTATTACATCCACTTTCTCATCCACTTTTTTTGTGCTATGATTTGTGCCATATCTTATGCCTATCATTGCAACCCATATTTTCTTCCACTATTTCATCCATATTTGTATCCTCTTTTATGTCCAAGTTTGCATCAAATATTGTTTATGTTTTTTGCATCCCATTTCGAATCTACTTTTACATCCACTTTTGATTCATCCAATTTTGCAACTAATTTTGTGTTCACTATTGCACCCATGTTTGGCCCATGTTCACATCCCTTTTTTCATCCAATTTTTCCTACTTTTTGCATTCAAGTTTGTGTCTTTTTTTTTTTTTTTTAATTCATTGTAGTATCCACATTTGTTTCACCACAATTCATGCTAAGTTTTATGTCTACTATTTGCCCATGTTTTCTTCCACTTTTTCATCCATGTTTGAATCCTATTTTGTGTTCAAGTTTGCATCAACTATTGCATCTATTTTTTCATCCACTTTTGTGTTAATTTTTCTGTCTTGTTCTGCATCTACTTATGTTGTGTCCACTCTTCATCCAAATTTACGTCTATTTTTACCCCCATTTTTTTTGTTCACTTTTGCATCCCTTTTCCAACACACATCATATATTTTGTATTGATCATATTTCTTATGACATTGAAAATTATGAACAACTGACGACAATGTCAATAATTATAACGATTATGATAATGAAGATGATGACGATGACATGAATTGTGATTGTTATGATACTGACAATGATGATAAAGACGATGAGAGTTACAATGAAAATGAAGATGATGATGCTAATGACCTTGGCCATTCTTCCCAATTTTTAAATGTTGTCATGGTCAAAATCATCATCATCGTTATCATTATTTTCATCTTGGTCATCATCAAGAACAATAATGGCATGAATGATGATTATGATGTTCATGATGAAGATGACAACAATTATGATAAAAATTATATTAGTTATGTTGATGGGGATGACGACAATTATAATGACAATGATAATGGTAGTAATGATGATGATCATCGATCATCTAGAAAAAATGAAGTTGTTATTTTTCTTGCACATATCATGTGTCCTAACAACCCTTTTCGAGCACTTGTAACATTTTTTAGATTGATGATATTTCTTATGATGCCTATAATTATGAACAATTGATGACAATATCCATAATCATGATGATGATCATCATCATGATGAAGGCATGAATGGTGATTATGATGACAATGAAATGATGACAATAATGATGACATTGATGGTGGTGATGATGGCAATAATGAAGATGATGACCCTCCCTCTAAACTAGGGATATACTCATAATGTGACAAAAAAGTACTCTCTAGTTGAAATATTCATATAAGAAGGGATCTGGATTGATAAGCATCAATGATGATTTACATCATCATAGCCAACATTTCAAAATAGTAAGGCCTTGACTAACAAGTTTATCTCTCCATTTGATCATAGCACAATGTTGGGACACATAAATTTGGACACCATTGCCTCCCTAGGAAGTTACCCCACTAGGATGTTCACCAAGTATGTCCTCACATGATCATTTCCTAATCCACTATCATAATATTTGACACCAGGAAATGCCAATCCTCATTACTATTCTTATCTTGGATTAATGTACTTGACTTATGGCGATTAGTCCTAGTCAAAGTCCAAATTCTCAAAGAATATTGGTCCCAGATGTTTATCCAATCCACCATTCTCCCTACTAGTGTCTTTACTAGGCTTACGATTGTTAGTCCTGGCCATAGTACATTACACATGGATAATATGGTGTCTACCCTCACTCCCTCTCAGCCGGAGAGGAAACATCCACAAGCATAAGATTTTCTCAAGAATACCCATCATTTTCATAGAGAATAACATCATTAAATTGTTTTCATCACATGACACCTTTATGATTAAGAATTCATAGGTTTGTGGCAAAATATTTCCCCTTTTGTCATTTGTGATGAAATAAAATCAAAAGGTGAAAGCCAAAATCATTAAAGATACACTATATTGATTTATCTAAGTCTAAACTCTAAGGTTGAAGTGAAAATTCATGTAAATCTTATATCTATAAGTCCAAACTTATGAAGACCTTATTCCCTAAGTCCTATATTTAAGAAAATGAAAAAGAAAGAAAAATAAGGGCCAATTAATGGTAACTCATGTATTCACTCCCTCTTTGGAAAATATATAAATATATACACTCCTAGTCACACTTGATCACATGTTTGTGATGGTTAAACCATGAATTCCTCTTTTCTCCTTGCATTTTCACTTCATCATTTAAGCACCTAATTGAGGATATAAGGAATGTTTGTTTCCTAAGGCTTTCATGTCTACTCTTGGTTTACTTATGTCACACTACTGTCAATTTATGTGACAGAGTGAAATACATAAGTTTGTGGAGTTATTAGAGTGGTGTATTAAGTTAGTCACCACACACACATGTATTACATCTCATTGATCCACTTGTGTGGGTTGGAGACTCATTTCTTAACAAATTTAATGGAGACTACTTTATGGCTTTAGTGGTATAGCTTACAAAATATCTTCTTAAACATTGTGATTCATCCTTTGTTTTCCTTGAGACACTTGATAATATTGAAGTCACTGTCAATAATCCATGGAGATGGGGAGTATAAATTACTTGTGCTAGAAATAGAATTGAGAAATAGAGGTTTTCCATTTGCGATATTGGAGTCATAGACATTGGATACATGGTAGTAGTCCTCGATGTCAATTAACTAAAATTGTATTGTCATAATGCGAAAAGAGGTAAACATATTGGTAACCTTGATGCCTTGATCATTTCAAATAATAAACATTCCACCCAAGTATCTCTAAGCATCAATCACTACTACTTGGAAATTCCTCCCCCATTTTCTAATTATATGAGGTAGAACCTCACTTAATATTTTTGCTTCTTATATCAACATTATTGATGGGTGTTTTGCGTACCATTTTTCTTCTAGGAGTCTTTGTTTTCCTTTACTATTGAGACCCCTCATGTTCCAAGAGACTATTTTCATCGAGAACTTACATAGAAAGGAAGTATAATGTGACTAAAAAAAGACATGTCTCAAGATTTAAGTGCTTGGACAATTCCACTTCATGAATCCTATATTTCCTTAACCTGGGACCAAATGGTGAACTTGATGGCCTTAAGGGAAATTGACCAATGAAAATCTTAAAAAGAGGTGACTTTTGACTTTATCACATACAATTTAATATACTGAAAAAATGTCCATAACAATTTCATCAATCAATGAATCATTAAAAAAAATATCCAAAACAATTTCATCAAGCAATGAACCATTGCATTATAAAATACAATCTATAGACATTTTGGGAATGTTTTGCTAAAACATGCTAAAAAACAAACATATTTAACATTAATATGGACAATAACACATTTTGATAAATTAAATAACATATTATCAAGGCTAAAAAATGTCACTAACAAAAAACTATAAAGCATGCAACTAATGGAAGTGACCACCCAAGGCCACCATAAGACAATTAATATATTAAGATCAAGATTAATGGGGACAAATATCTACAAAGGACAAAGGCAAACCTATTTTAACTTTATTGTTTTATTAGTCTGGTTCAAGATGAGCATTTCAAGATATCATGAAGAACATAATTAGTTTTAATACATTAAGAAAACCCAAGCACATTCTATAACTTAGCAAGGAAGAGATGTATAACACCCATGTCAATGACACAACACATGGCATTGAGTTACTTTTTTATATATAATTTAAAATCCTATCATAAAATCACAAATTTAGCATGAATGGAATGTTTAAAATCCATTTTTTATAAAAACAAATATAATTTTTCTATAGAAAAAATACCAAAAACTAAATATATTTTTTTAGAAAATAAAAAAAATACTAAAACTAAATATATATTAAAAAAAGACTAAAACATAAGTAAACTAAAATTTGAATTTGACAATACTCATATGGTGGGATGTGATCTCTTTATCCTTATCTTTAGCTTTTTCCTAAAAAATAAAAGCATATAAAAGCGGGAAAGAGCCATAAAGCATCGGGAAGCTTTTTCCTAAGCATAAAAGAATCTAAAAAGTGGAAAAGGCCATTTTTATATGAGGAAACATTATTCACCCAAAATATTTTTCCCAAATTGAACTAATGAGGAATATGGGAAATATTCATAGCCTTCACCTTCCTATATATTGGAGGCTTGGCCATTGAAAAAATAATGGGAATTCTTGTATTGTCATGCTGCTGAGATCTATCTTGAGAGGGAGAGTTTTGGAGCTATGAGTTTGGGGAGGTGTTGTTGCAACTACATCTGATTGTTGTAACTTTCCTCCAATTCCTTTACTCATATAGATCAGTTGTTCTTCCTTCCATATGTTTCTATTCATTCTTTACTTCTTCTGTTTAACTAATGGATGTATGGAATTTTGGTTTGTATTTATTTATTCAATAATATTTATATGCTTCTGATAGTTTCGATTATCAAGATATTATGTTGTGAAGGTTGCTTTATTTTCTCTCTTATGTGTAGGACCCGGCTTTGGAGCTAGCTAGGAGCGCTTCCTAACTATACTAAAAACTCCAAGAAGACCTGCATGCGAGGACTCACAAGAATTCTTTCTCTTTTTCTTAATCTATACTCTACATCTTGATCTACTAAGAATCCTAAGCCTTAGAACAAGCTTTCTCTTAATTGGTTTGTCCTAGGTTTCTGGGATAAACTAAGAGGGTTTTATTTTCATCTAACCATGCATTAAATCCTACAGCAAAATGATATTTAGAAACTTTAATATATTTCACTATGTAAACGAACTTAGTAAAATGAACCCATAGAGGGGGTCATAAATGGAAATAAAAGCAAAACTCTAAACAAGAAGCCAAAAGTGGATTTAACCATGGATGCAAAATTGGGAGTAGAATTGGATGTTAAACTATCCATCAAAGCACGATGCAAACAATAACACAAAGAAGGTTTTAAAGTAAAATAAACAAATGGTGCAACACTAGACACAAAGAAGGGAACAAAATAGGGCATATGAAAGGATACCGAATTGGGCACAAACAAGGATGCAAAAATGGACACCAAAATGAGGATTCAAAGGATGGTGTAAAATTAGGATGAAAAAAGGATGTAAGAAAAGACACAAAACAAGATGAAAAATGGGACTAAAAAAGGGTGAAATCAAGGATGTCAAAAATGATGCATAACTATATGAAAATTCAAACTAAAATCTAGGTGAAAAATGAGATGCAAATGTGGACACAAAATGTGGCGGAAAAAAGGATGCAAATTTGGAAGCCAAAAAGGATAAAAAATTAGATACCAAAAAGGGTGCAAATTAAACATAAAAAATGGTGCAAAATTGGACACAGAAGAAGAAAAAATGGTGAAAAAATGGCTCAAATTTGGATGCAAATTGAGATGCAACATTGGATGTAAAATGAGGTGCAACAAATCATTCAAAACTTGGTGCAAAATCAAATGCAAAAATAGACGAAAAAATGGCTCAAAATTGAATGTAACAATAGACACAAAATGGGATGCAAAGGTGGATGCAACATATGTTTCAACATAGGATGCAAATTTAGATGCTCAAAAGGATGCAAAATTGGATGCAAGAAATGGTGTTAAAAATGATGCTAAATTGGATGAAACAAATGATGCAAAATTAAATGCAAAATATGGTGCAAAATAGGATGCAAAAAAGGGAGATAAATAAAACGCAAAAGTGGATGCAAAAGATGGTGCAAAAATGCATGCAAAATTTGACACTAAATCAGATTCAACATATGGTGCAAACTTGGATGGAAAAAATGGTGTTAAAAAAGGGAGAAAAACTGGCACAAAAATAGTTGTAAAAACAAGTACAAAATTAGAAGCAAAAAATGGCATAAGACCAGATGCAAAAATTGGCGTAAAATGGATGTTAAAAAAGGCACTAAATCAGATGCCAAAAATGGTGTAAAAATCGATGCAAATTATGACACAAAACTAGAAGCAAAGAATGCCACAAAAGAGGAAGAAAAAAATGATTGAAAAATAGATGCAAAAATTGGCACAAAACTAGAAGCAAAACCTGTTGTAAAACCAAATGAAAATCTCGGTGCAAAATATGATGCAAAAAATGATGGAAAATTTGTCGTAGAAAAGATGCAAAATTTGGTGCAAAAAAGGATGCTTTAAAAATTGTACAATAGAGCGAGATTTAGCGCCAGGTTGCTCATCCCAATTGAGAAAAAAATGCAGTAAAATCTGGTGCTAAATCTGGCGCAAATTGCCTGTTTTGTTGTAGTGTGGTTTATTGACATATAAGATTGGGGTTGCAGTGCCCAAATATGTCTATAACAATCATAGCTTGTTGCAATAAGCTAGTGGATAGAATTGTTTTTTAATTGAAAAAACAAATTCGCTCCAGACAAAAATAATTTTACCATTCTTCTTCAAGCCAGCTTGTGTTTTGCCTTCCCACCATACCAAGGCAATTCCTCCAAGGCGTAGGCTGGCCAGATGAATTTTACTCTTGTCTGAATCAATGCTCTGCACCCTGCAATACACATCAATTTGTCTAATCCAGTCATCTAGCTTCTCTGCATTTAACTCTCCATCATATATTGGCAAATCAAATTTAACATCTAATTTAATCAAAGATGTCTTCTTCTTTGCATTTTCAGGGCTATCAAGAGGTGTGGATAGAGGAGCCTATTTTCCTTTCCTTTTGCCTTCAAAATGGCCATCTATAAGAGATTATTCTGTTCCTTTGTCTTGTTTGGAAGTTGAAGAATATTCACTTCGAACTTTCTTAAATTCTCTATAAATTTCTTCTACCATGGCTCTCATGGTCATGAAACTGTCCATGAACTGAGAGTCTAATTCCAAGGGAATTTCTTCTATCATTTTCCTCTTAGGATAGACTCTACCAATTTATGGGTTAGTTTCAACCAGTTCTCCTTCTCCTAATTTAAGCTTTGACCTAGTTAGTATTCACAAACAGTCTAGCACAAGCTTGTCTAACCTTAGAAACCTAAAGCTCTGATACCACTTGATCTGATAATGAGATCTACGACAATAATAAGGTATTATAGACTTATGTGCATGGATTAGTCTATGTCATTATATGCAATGGATCGATAATATTGCGAAACACACAGATAATGAAGTAGTAAACAAAGAAAAAAACATAATAGGCAACACATGACACAATAAATTTAATCAGGATTTCACCCAATACTCCTAGGCTACATCTCCTGGTCCAGCCTTCAGTGGTGGCCTCTCTATTATGTCTTCAAGAAGAGTTCTTTTTACAATAGTGAGCTGTATTTGAGCCTCACACACAACATAATACAATAACAAGAGCTTTACTTGAACCTCTCAAGTTCTCTATGAGTACACAGACTCCCTCAATGCTCTCTGTCTTTGTGCTAACTCTGTCTCAGCATTTGCCTGCAATACTGCCTCTTTTGCTTCACTCTCTATCTATGGCTTTAAGGCCAATGCTGCCTGTTCATTTCAGGTTCCCGTCTCTTGGTCTCTCGGCCTTTACATGCTTTGAATCCCTCTGCCATCATTACACAAACATTGCTTAATGCATAGAGAGGAGGTGGCCACCCATTATGTAACGCCAGAGTGCCTCGGGCCTCTGCAACTCCTGAAACAACCGCACTTTGTTAAACATAGGGAAAATGTATTTTCATGGAGAAATTCTACCAAAAATCAATATATCGGACTTTAAAAGTCCTTAAATATGATTCATTCCTCTATCGGGTCTGCCCACAAGCGCTATCACATATCGGAAGGGCCTATCCCTTTGCATTTCGGAAATATATTACAACTGTGAAAATACATTAAAATGGCTTTCCTCTGGACTTGAAATTATATAGAATAGCCTTAAGGCACCCTTTCGGGTTTGGCTTATTGCATCGATTCTTTCTCCTTTTCATTTCGTTTAACAAATGAAACTACGACAATACATTAAAAAATGGTGTTTATCGGATCTGAAGATCCATACAATATGGATTATAATAATATCAAGTCCAGTCCATTTGATCGCATATATGCATATAACCCCTGCTCCTTTGTATTTGCCTACTACGATTTCACACCGCAACATGGGTCGTCGATCTACACGCTTCATCGACGGTCCTCGTTGACCCCGCCAGTCGCTATCGCATCACCCATGAGATCTTTGCCGATTGTCGTCACAACTCTTATGTGGGTTCTACCGATAAGCGACAATAGCCACCGCCGATAGTGATCCATGGATCAGATCTGGACCGTTGACTGGCTAGATCTGATAGCTACTGTGTATTTCACTGTTCTGCCTTTAATAGCTCCATTTTCTCTGTTTTCATGGGTTTTGGGCCTCCCGATAGTGTTTCCCCGCCATGCTACGGTTCTTCCTCTTGCGATAACTTTGATCTTTTTAAAAGATTTTTATCTTAGGTATGATTTTTAAAGAATTTATGAAGACTTAGAGAGCATTCTCAGATCCATTTAGATCAAAAATATGCTTTTCCTTAAGTGAATTCCATTAGTGACGGATGTTGTTATGGCTCAAAGTGGTGGCTAGCACAACATATTCTTTTCTCAATATATCGGTGGCACTGCAAGGCAATGAAAGCCATTGTTGACTATTTCTAGTGATGGTTCTCCTCTTACAGATCGTTGCACTCTGAACAACATGCCCCTGTTGATTCCACTCAACATAGAACTTGAGGTTGCAGATACTTCCGAGATCACTAACTTCTCCTTGCTTGCAAAAATGGTGACACGTGAATAGTGGTAGCTACACATTTCCCTTTATGCAACAATGGTGGCTCAAGAATCCAAAATGGATTCACCTTATACATTACAATGCTCACCAAACACAGATGACATTGTAAAACTAAATATTTTTCTTATTTTTTGCATGATATGAGGACACATTCTTGTTAAGGACTGCACACCATATTTCTACCAATTTTACCTTTCCATTTATTTCTTTCAACATAATATATTACACCACCTAAACAAATTATTTCCTCACAACACCTTTTATTTATCCAAATATTTAATTAAAATAACTTTTACTTCAATAATTTAAAACCTTTAAAAACAACATGTCAAACCTTCTCACAATATTGTATTTAAAACCTTGTGCTCTCTTTTGAATTTCAAGCCTTTGGCTTGTGGTTTTTAGGGGTGAGGCCAACTAATTCAACTCCTTAATATGGTCAACGAATGTGATTCTTCATGGATGGTGGCTACAAGTTTCTTATAGTTCAACAATGGCAACAACTTTGCGCTCTTACAATGAATCTCTTCTTGATACTCTAATGACTCTATAGGATTCTTACCTTAATGATAACTTGCTATTTTGACTCACAGTGGTTAGGGATCTTTAAACTATGGCACACTCACTTTTTCGAGGATCAGGTGATGGCCAATGGTTGTTCTGTTGGAAGAATTCTTATTATTGATGTCAAAGGGAACACTAGCTCAAGAAGAAAATTAAATAAGTTTGTAGAGGAATTCAAGAAATTTCTAACAAGTATTTATTCCCCACCAAACTCCCCTTAGTTGATGATAATTTGAATTTCGGAGTCAAGAAATCCATGTTTGTATCGAGTAAAACTTGGCCTCACCCAACATACATGTCAGTTAAATATAGGTTTGAACTAGTATAAATAGTAGTTATTCGTCATCCATTTCAGTTATCCAACTCGACAAGGAAGACGAGAAGGATTTTGCAACTGAGGAAATACAAGTTCATAGCTCATGAACCTAATAAAAAGGAACAAGAATATTTCGTGATTGAAGTCTCTATTTGGTTACAACTTTCATAGTGGATCTCTGTTTGTCTTTTGGAACCTTCGTGTGCTGGATTCATTGGTTTATTGTGAGGAATATTTCGACCTTCTTGGGAATAGGATCATGTTGGAGTATTATTATATCCCTAATGAAAGACCAGAAATCACCATACCTCTAATGTTAAATTTGGACAACTAGGTCCAAACTCCATGTTCTGATGCTCAGATTTAGAGGCTAATATTTTTGTTGGATTCCTCTTTCTGAGAGGTGTAAAATCCATATAAAAATAGTCTTAATCTGATGAGAAGAACTTATATTTTGAATTTATTATTCTTAATAGATTATATGTGCAAGGTCAGCCAGTTTTTTCATGTAGGCTCACATGCCCAACAGATGTGTCACACACCCTCATTGATGGATATATATACAGGAAAAGTTGGAGAGAATTTGAACACAATTCAACTCACATCTTCCTCTCTCATCTTAGAGAGTACAAGCTACCTGGAGGACAAATTTCAGCCACACGTGGGAAGGACGAAGAGGACAGACCGTACAAATTTTCTGCTGCTAGGGTTTCTGCTGCTAGGGTTTCGCAAAAAGTTTGACCAACGTTGACTTTGGTCAACACTTGGTCCAATCAAGCTGAAAATTTGTGGGAAGTTCGATTTTTGAAGGCCGTACTACCTGGCACAAAAATCGAGTTCAAAGGGTTGACCGTTTTGCTGCTGCGTTGACTTTTAGCTTGCTGCCCCTGCGTTGACTTTTCAGGACAGCGTTGAATTTTGCAGAATTGACTTGGGTTGACTCATCTACTGGTTGGAGGGTTGTTGTGACACATCTGGGCTGGCTGACCAAAG
>APFE031119060.1:27771-40014 GCA_000404065.3 Pinus taeda | reverse complement strand
TAAACACAAAAGTAATAATATAAAAACACAATATTATATTAAATATACATATTATTTCTTACTCTTAAAAAAAACTTCAATAATATAAGAACAAAATATTATATTCAACATACATATCATTTCTTGCCCTTAAATAAATCTTTAATTCTTAACTTTTTCCCTTTTTATTTGTTACCACTTTTTCCCCTTTTTATTTGTTACCTCTCTCACTTCCCACTTCCCAAAGAAGAATCCACACTATTCATTTGTAAGTTTGAAGATGGTATATCAAGATTCATAAACTTATGTGACATTTGAGTTGCATTATTTTAAACATTTCCTTCATATTAGATTGTCAGAATATCTTTGTACATACACATAAAAGGAAAAAGCTAATCACCCAAAAGAGTGAATTCAAAGGAATATGAAAAATTTAATCTTTAGTCTAAACCAACATTTGATTGGGTTGAAACCAAGAATTTTTTTTCCCAATAAGAATAAATTAAATATATTGTAATTTTATTTAATTTATAAATAAAGAATAACATATTTTTTTTAGAAAAAAATAATCATAAATCAATAAATAAAATAACTTAGAACTGCCATAATTAAAATATTAAGATTCAACACTATGGAATAAGTATAGAGCCGGGAGAGTTAAACAATATTGTGAAAGTAAAAATAAATAATGGAATAACAGGGTGACCACTGGGAAGATTAAGTGCATATATTATTTATTTATAAATGTTATTATATCATACGAAAAATGAAATTGATTAAAGTAAAGATGGAAAGTTATAAGTCAATGAAATTAGTAATAACAAAGTAAAATAATTGCATTTAAATTAGTTTCATATTTTAGCATTGATAAAGCATCATAAATTAAATGTTAAGAAAATTTGGTTATTTAATGTAAAAGTAAAAAGAAGTTGACTAACATAAATGATGAAAAAAACATACTAGGCTATAATGTAAAGAAGTTGACTATCATAAATGATGAAAAAAAAACATACTAAGCATGCATCTTAGCTTTGATTCATTAACTTTGTGATAATAAATGATTTATTAAGTATGTGATAATTTCTTATGTTAAAATATATTTTCATTCTTTGTAGTAATATGAATAGAGAGAATTAAAAATTTTAATATATTTTGGTAAGAAAGGAAATGAGTTACACTTTTAATCAATTATATTAATAAATTGAAAAATTGAAAATGAAAAGATAATTAAATTTTTTTATTTAAAAATAAGAGGAAAAAATGAAAATAAAATAATAATTTTAAAAAAATTGTATAAAACAAAGACATAATTAATGTTAAATTTCAACATTTTTTTTTATTAAATACAAATCCTTATATATCATATACTAATAAATAATTTTACTAATAGCTTCTAAAATAAAATATTAATACTTTTTTTAATGATAGTTGTTTAGTCCAATGAATATTTGTATGAGAGAGATCTACCTAAAATAGAACATTGGTATCCCAGCCCTACATTTGTATGAGGCAAAAATCTACCCAAAAAGATTATTTCTCTCTCGTCAAGATTATTGACCCTGTAATCTCTCAATAGCAAAGGTGCTTTAACAATGAAAACTCAACCAATTAAGCTAACCCCTCCCCCTCTCTCTCTCAAATGGAATAACAAAACCAAAAAAATCTATTTATTACAATATATATTATTCACACATGTAAATGAAAAATAAAATTCTCGAAAAGTCAACTATCTAATTGTTTACTTTATCTTCTCCAAGGCTTTCCACCCATAAATCATACACATCCTTTTTACATGTTTCTTACATTTGTAATCGTGTCCCTAATAGAACAACTAGTCAGAAAAGTTTAAATGGATTTTGGATAAGTTTCTAATTCTAAGTTTCTAATCATTGGTTCTCCTTCTAGGACTTTTACATTATCGTGTGGGTTGTGTCAAGGAGATCCCCTGTATCCTTTCTTGTTTATCCTGGTGATGGAGGGACTCAGATGGTTCTTTGCTAAATCTATTTTATAGGGCCAAATCAAGGGCTTAAGAATCTTTGGTGCAGACCTTCTAGTTACTCATCGTCAATTTGTTGACGATGTTTTTTTATTTCTTCCTACCACCCTCAAAGAAGTGAAAGGAATTCGTTCTTTGTTGCAGACTTTCAAGGCTGCGTCTGGAACCCTCATTAATAAGGAAAAGGCAAATTTATTCTTCTTGAATTGCAAAAACCCAGTTCAATGTCACTTAACGCATATTTTGGAGTTTCACAGAGTTCAACTTCCCTCCAAATACTTGGGGGTACCTATGGCATTGAATACCAAATGTATTGCATGTTGGAAGGATTTGCTGCAAAAACTTAATTCCCAGATAAATAACTGGACTTTTCATGCATTGACTTTTGTTGGTTGGTTGATTTTAAGTAAATTGGTTTTACAGGCAACTCCAATTGATCAAATGTCTTGTACTGAAGGATATTTGCAGTAAACTCAGATCTTTTTAGAGGAATTTTCTTTGAAGGGATTCGAATAAGTCTAAGAGATGGTCATTAGTATCATGGGATATGTTGTTTAAACCCAAGTTATCATGAGAGTTAGGTTTACATGATCCAGAAACTATGAGCGAGGCATTTAGCGCGAAGCTTTGGTGGAGATGGGTGGAAATGAGTTTTGGAAGAAAATATGGATGCAGAAATATGCCCCTTAACAGACCCAAGAAGATAGATTACATCATGAGTTGGTAATTTCTGGATCGAGCCTATATAATTGGGCATAGGGAAGCAAAGATCTGGTCAGAAAACATGCTTTTTAGGAAGTTTGATCAGGTTGTTTGGCCTCGTTTTGGGAGGAGGCTTGGAAATAAATGCTTTGTTTAAGTGATATAGGTACATTCCAAAATTCACAAGTCTTTTTAACAAATCTTGGTGCAACAAGAGTTTGTGATTATTTGAAGCAAAGGGATAATCCTATATTTTGGAAAGATTGGAAGAGTTAGGAGGATTGACTAGCTTCATTGCAGGATTTACCATGGGACACTTTCCAGTAGGAATAGGGGGGTCGAGGATTAGATAGTCTCAAATGTGTGATACACTTATATGAGGCAAAATTTCACTTGGTTCTTTCACCTTGAAAGAAGCTTACTTGATTATTTTAGAACATGGGACCCTTAAAAAAGATGTCATTTGGACAAGGATATGATGTGGTATATATGGCCAAAAATTTCATGTTTTCTCTATTTAATAGCAAGGCATAGGCTCTTAACTTGGGATCACATGTGACATGGGGTTGTATAGCTGGTGATTTTGGAAACATCGGGATCAGTGCTGAAGAAACACTTGGTTTCACATCAGGTGGGAGTGGACGGAGGAAGTTAATGCAATTTTCATTAGATATGTGTTTCATTAAGTGTTTTAAAGGTTGGTCCAGATCAATGTTTGTTGGTTGGCAGAGGCGTCGAGTGTATGGAGGTGAGGTCATTACCTCATTCTTTATCTCTGGTCACTCCTTGGGTTGGAGTTGGTGCTTGGTTTCTAGGTATGTTGTTGTTTTATTTAGAGACGATATTTGCTCGATCTGGGGGGTGGTGCTTACATTTCATACCTCTTCAATGGTTTCTTCTCTTGATGAGATTTACTTTTCGAGTCTATGTCCACAATCTTAATTTCTATTTCATGTGGTGGTTATTTTGGATACTTGTTTATTATCACATTCTAGGTGTAATTTCTGCTCCTTCGTGGTGGTCATTCTGGAATGTTTGGACTTCAATGCTTTTTTTGTTAGTGGTCCTTCTTTCATTCCTTTCAATTTTGGTAAAATTTGGGTTGTGGTTTTTTTTCTCGATAGTCTGTTCTTTGGAAGAAGTTGGGTCTATTGTCTTGGTGCCATAGTTTTGTGATTTGTAGTTTTTCCTATGTCAGATTCTTAAAGTGGAGTGTTTGGGTTTTTCACTACATGTGTAGTGAATTCCATAATATATTGGGTACGGGCCCTGTGAAATGGATTTTCGTGGATGACCTTATTGTTTTTAGGTCTATTATTCTTAGTATTCATCTCTGTTCCTTAGTGTCTTTTCTTGGACGGGGTATTTCCTCAAGTTGTCCTCATTGTCTCTCCTTTGTAGTGTTTATTTCTCCTAGTCAAAGCATGCCCAACCATCGAGGGTGTGGCAGTTTTATAGAGAAAAAAAGGTTGTTTCCCTTCTCATATGACTCTGTGGCTACTTCTTTCAACTTATTACCTTTGGAGTTTTGCATAGAAATCTTATACTTAGAAGGCATTGAGATTAGTGACCGTCCTTATGCCTTAGACTTAGAAATGGCTGGTAATAAGGTGAAATGGCTTCCCAACCTTGGTCATTTTTGGAATTGGAAGTTGAATTTTTATTCAGTTCCTTGGAATTTAATCAACATACTACTACTTTCTTTCATCTCATGTTTAAGGAAAATCAGGTGGACAATTACAATATTTTCTCCTCCCTAAAGGACATTAAGTGCTTGGTAAGACATACACACTTTTGTTTGATTAACATGGATTCTTGTCTGGTGAGAGTGGGAACTTTTTTGTTCAGTGATTTGAGTTATGGTGACCTTATGGATCCTCCTGATCAGAATGGGCATACTCTTGTTTTGTTTTCTTCGGACAACGACTTGCATGGAGAGGACAAGTGAAGGTATTTGGGTGTTTTCTTTTATAATTTTATTTTGGCTCAAAATTTTGGTATGTGCTTTTATGGTCTTGCCTCTAGAGTAGACAATGTGTGTCTGTTACTAGTGGATATGAGTCTATTTCGTGTTTCTTTTGGCATTGTTGTAATGCTATGTGGAAGGTGGAAGTGTCACTGGTGTGCAAGGCCTATTGGCTCTTCATTCAATGATGACTGCACTCCTAGAATTCGTATGATGATGTTTTTCTGTACAATTTTTTGGTGTCCCTTATGTTTTGGTGAGACAAAAAACTGGTTTTTATGATAGTTTTGGCGATTGATTTTGGAAAATGTATCGGAGTGAGCACAAGCATGTGTGACATTATGTATTTACACTTCTCGAATGTGTTCATTATTATGGGCACGACGCAAATTGATGTTTTCCTTAGTCTAGTTCTAGCCAGCGTAATGCATGCACTTCTGATGTATATCTTATTTGGATAATGAAATATATTGCTATTTATTTACAAAAAATAAAATAAAATTCTAGTATTCTTACATTTGTAATCATGGCCCTAATTGAATAGCTAGCCAGAAAAGTTTAAATAGATTTTGGATAAGTTTATAATTCTATTATTCTTCCTTGTCCTTCTATCTCTGTCAGTATCATGCTGAAAAAATTTAAAAGAATGATATTAAAACTTGCATATATAATATATATAATATATATATATATATATTATATAATATATATATATATATAACTCAACCATGAAACCTATTAAAATGCTCCAAATATTATATTTGAGATAAAAAAAAAATTACACCAATATGAAAAGTTTACATATATATAGATATTTAGTTTTTTTTATGTTTAATAAATTTAAGGGTTTTTTAGTGAGGTTAGGTAGTCATTTTATATTAATTTGCAAAAGAAAATATACATAGAAAATGTCCAAAATTTACTAGCTTACCACATGGAAAACTCAAACAAGTCTCAAAATTTTAACATTCTATATTGCCAACACTATAAGTCCATTATCTAAAAAAATCATAATTAATAAAAAATTATTGTGAGATATGAACAATGAGAACTACATTGTTACACTATAAAAAACTATAACAAAAATGCACTTTTGCTTGATCATGTTATTGGGAAGAAGATTCCACCTAGATTGGTGGTTGTGAGTGTGTTTACTACTTGAATGAAGTGAAGGTGATCCCTACCATACTCTTGGCCAAAGCTTAAACTTTGTTATCCAACTTCTCCATTTTATTTAGAATATGGCACAGATCCCAAGCTTGGGCACTCGTAGCAGAGGTTAGTAAATCCAATGCTAAGATAGATCCTATTATTTCCTATAAAATAGAAAACTTTTCAATGTGGTTCACAGACATCGAAGATCAATGGTTGCCAATGGTTGCTACATCCACAAAAACTATCTGGGAAAATCCACCTAAAGGGATCACTTCCCACCGACTCATTAGTTAACCTCGTTAGATCCCATTGGAAAGGTGTGGAAAGGTGTTTTTTAATGACAGGAACTCGACCAATTGAGATAATTCTTAGGGATAATAACAAACTAACAATCAAAATGAAAATTAAAAGCGTTCATCACAGAGAAGATAATAGTAAAATAAATTAGTGTTGTAATGTGACCAAAATTAGCCAGTGAGACTCAAGGTAAAAGATAAAACATAATAGACAGATAGCATGTAATGTTGCTTTAAAAAGAGGAAAGTAAATACATTAAGGCTATCCAAAATATGGCATAGATCCCAAGCATGGGCACCCGTAGTGGAGGTTAAGAAATCCAAGATTAAGATTGATCCTATTATCATCCAATAACATAGAAAACTAACACTTAAAATCAACATTAAAAGCATTCATGATAGAGAAGATAATAATAAAATAAATTAATGTTGTCAAGTGATGAAACTTAGCCAATGAGACTCAAGATAAAAGACAATACAAAATGACAAAGATAGCATGTAATGTTGCTTTAACAAGAGGAAAGTAAGTACAATAAGGCTCTTTTTTTCTCTTTTTTCTTTTCTTATGATTAGATGAATCGACAACTAGGTCAGTTTCAATTATGAATTCTACCACTATAACCTATAGGTGCCTAGGTACGCTCCTTCCACATACATGTATAAATCAAGGGAATTTGAACCTCAAATCTCTTGGTATACAATAATTAATTATCACGACGATCACCAATTGTGTTGACCAGGGGGCTAGTATGTTAAGGTTTTTAACTTGAGTGAGACAAGATAAATATTTAGATTAATATATTATTAAGATCTCCATAAAACAAACAGACCATTGGGGACACTAGAGTTTTCACTTTTTGTAACATTTTACAAGAGGTTGCAATAACTAGAGATGTTGGTTAGGTTAGAGAGGATGGAACTAGTTTGGGATGCTAGGGTTTCCAGTGCAAACAATGACTATGGTTTCTGGTCAAGCATGGATGGAAGTCAGGTGGCTGGGCTAGGAGTATGAAATAAGGCAGTTGATGAATTCCAGATTGGTCTTAGTGCCCATGATGTCTTGGTAAACCTTGGTGTGACAAAATTTGATTGGCATTATTATCATGTGAGAATTAATCACCAGTAAGTGGCTTTTTTGTACAAGGATACCATTGTTAGCTACCACAACAAAACTTTGGTAGTGTTACCTGGGTCAGATCTCCAGAGTCCAAGTGATGTTGTAGCAACGATCCAAGGGGGCTTCCAAGAGATCGCCGAGTTTCAACATGAATTGCGAGTAGTATCTTATGTTATGAAATCAAGACCTCAATGCCAAGAGGAATTTCAAGGGATAAGATACAACGCAGTGGATGGAAGAGACTTTGAGCACAATATGTGGCCTAAATCCCATGCAAATTTGATTGGTATTGGTACTTTTCATTGGGACTTATGGGAAATAAGGCAACATCTAGGGTTATTTAGTGCAGATATATGGTAAAAAACCATTTTTACTAACTCATCTAGGATGGGAGAAGGGTTTGAAGAATAAAAACGGGGGGGGGGACTTTCAATTCTTCATTAAAGCCCTTAATGGGAAATCCTCCCTTTTGTGGGCTCATAGTTTGGATCATGTGATGCATCTTAAGTAGTGGCTAGAGCATCAACTGTGATAGCTTATGGAAACAAAAAAATCCTTCCTGAAGGGAAGTAGCTACAGGATCATTTTCAGTTGCAGGATTACAACATATCAAGAAACTCTTCCATTGTTTTGGATCTAATGCTACAAGGGAGTTCTTTGGAAGTGAAAAGCTCATGAGGCTCTATTTCCTAAAAGGATGCGAAATTGTTACATGGAATTTGCATCTACGAATAAACACATTTTCCGTAGGTGGGTGGCTACACCTAGAAGAACAAAAAGAAAGTAGTTTAACCTATTCTTATAGAAGATATATGAGATGGAGGAATTTAATTGGTTCCTTTCGCTTTCTAAATCTCTTTTGAATTGCTCTCGTCACTCCCACTTGAACTAAATCCTCTCAAAAGGTACCTGCATCAAGATAAACAGAAACAAGAAACAATCAAAGCATACATGCTTTATCGACTATAAAATAATGGAATCAAAGACATTGAAACACGATCATGACATATATGAACAATCATATGAGAAAAGGAATAAGCTCTTTATTAATGTAGAAGGAAGAGTATCACCAAATACAGTTCGATTCTGTGCCACTCCTCCAGCTTCAGTTCAACCCTCGCCACATCAAAAGCACAACACTCTAGTAGCATAACATTACTTAACATAAGCTCAATCCTCAAACCAACAGAATTTCCTTACAAACTCAGATTCTAGCCCCCTTGATCACTACGAGTGCTCGATTTATAGGAAATGGAGGTGGTTTTTTCATAATTGATGGTATTGAATGTCCTTCCAAGCTAGGAGTTATTTTCCATGGAGAAAGGATGAGATGAGAGGAGATTAATGGATCCTTAGCCTATCCAATTTCGAGCTCATAGGAGGAGATAATAGATGGGAACCTTCTAGAATCATCTATGATGAAGGAATATTCCTAAAACCCTATGAAAATTTCGCTCAATCTCGCTCAACGTAGGCTAAAGAGGGCCTAAGTGCATTATAGTGCAAGCCATAGTGGGCCTGCCTACTCTGCAATGCACTATCTCAAGGCATTCAATGAGTTGACTTCTCTAGGGCATGTAACAACTAAATTAGGGTTTGATGAGCCCTAAAAGTACTAATTTGAATGTCGGGAGTGATGTGCCCAAATAGACCTGTAACAATTGCCCCCTAAAGCACGAAGTCGAAAATGATAATGTCGAGCGATATGCTTTATGATGTGACAGAGAGGAACTGAAGTAGATGGTGACCTGCATCGATTAAAATACATTACATCATGATATTTTCAATTTTTTCATGAATTGTTGAGGAAAGGCATACCCATACTCAGCATATAAAATTTCCATTACATGTACATAGATAGTCATCTATAGATATAGCCCCGTGATAGGATGACCATCAGTGTAAATCCATCGTACAAATGATTTAGTACTCTCCTGAAATCGTAGCATGGATGGATGAAACTAGATCTGGAGTCTTCTATCTCATCCAATCGTTAGCTCAAGTATGAGTATAACCATGTGAATATGTGATCTGAAGTCGAACATGGGAAGGCACCGTATGATTACCAGCTAATGATGTAAGTCGTTAATAGACACGAGAGAGATCACCGATAATGATAATGATTCTTAAGGTACTGCAGTACATTATGCATGGTGTGAATGGATGTTTTGATGTTGAACACCATACAGAGTCTTACGGTTGAAGGCTAGTGATGTCAACCTGTCGTTGGAAGTGAGAAACTTGCCATTGATGTATGCAAGCCCAAGGTACTGAAAGGGTGTTTCTTAGTCAACCTTTTGGATAATGTGTTGATGTTGAAAAGAAGCAACTCGTCGTAGGAGGGCCTTGATGTATCCCACATCAATGACACAAAACGAGTGTAATGATTTTGGAGATAGAATGTGACCGAAGACATAAGGTTCAACAATTGCAGTCATGAAAATGAAGGTTTATGAGTATTGCAAAAGATGAGTTTTACTGAGTGACTTCTCTTGAACATGTAGGCAACATTGAATGAATTTCCAGCATTGACCCAAAACCAAAGAGATGGATGGTATGATAGACCATAGGTATGATAACCTTCAAGCATATAACCAAACCCAAATAGTCATGGAGATGAAGATAAAGTTTCATGTTCAAGAGCGACTTGCTACCATAAAGTGATTTATCCCTTTTCCCATTTTTCCCAGTCATTGTTGACTAGTACCTCTTTATTTTTTACCAAGCTTGACGAGGATAACATTTGCTTGTAGTATAATTCCACCCTTCGGGTGAATCCATTGCTATGTGATGTTTTAACGAGCCTAGCGAAGGTGAAACTTGGTCTTGTCATGATGGACAAGTTTGTCGCTATTTGATGTTTTAACGAGTTAAACAACAATGAGAACTTGGTCCTTTTCATGTTTAGAGTGTTTGAAAAGGGACAAAAAGAAAACTCCACAAGTTCTTTTTCGTAAGTTTGTCTCTCAAGTATGAAAAAACATAAAATAATACAAGAGAGAACCTATTGATCATGTTCGATCAACTTATTCCTTTTTCGTAAATAATCTATCTCAGTCCAGAAAAGGGTTAAAATTATACTGAGTAGATTTCGTTTCCAATCCATTTACAAGCTGGAAAGGACAAGCACTCGACAATCTTTTCATATTTAACGAGTCTGAAAAGAGCTTAAAGAGGACTCCACTTAGAGGAACGAGTGGTGTCTATGATAGCAACTGGTTCCATGATGTTGGAACTTCTCAAAACATGTTGATTTATATGAAGAGGATGGCTAATAAGACCACTCATTGCAACTGTTCCTCGAAAAGGGTAAAACAACCAAGTGAAAACATATGATCGACCAAGCAGATAGTGACGATGGAAGGAGAAAAACCAAGGCTCATCTAATGGAAGAGGCTAATAGAATGGCAATCACGAGGGTTAAAATGGAGATGGGTTCAATTTTACACAAGCTTGAACCATAGGGAACTATGCTTGGATTCAATTTCATGTTTACACAAGCTCGAAACGAAAACTATGCTTGAGATTGGTTTACATGCCCCCAACATGATGACTCAATTCTAGGTGCATGCCCCCCAAGTTTCATTACATTCACCTAAGTAGACTACTCCTGTGTTATGAAACCAACTCAAGAATTGATAGAAAAGATAGATCAACGCCTTAGAATTCAGCCTCTTCGAGGGGGAAACCTCCTTTACATTACATAAATGAACAATTCTTTGATGTTACAAATGAAAAGACCTCCTTTCTATATATAGGAGTCTAAGGGCTCATAACATAATCACAGCCTACATAACAATAATAATGTAAGGGCACAATAATAACAATAGTGGGCTTCTATGGGGCACAATAGTAACAATATGGGCACAATTGGGGCACAACAATATTAGTAAGGGGTACAACTACAATAGTAATGGGGTAATCACTAGTATTATGGGGACCCAACATGCCCCTCTCCTTCAAAAAAAGTGTTGTCCTCAACGCTTGAGTAGTTCTGGATGCTTCTGTATAAAATTATCATCCTCCCATGTGAAATCTTTAGCAGATAAGTTCTTCCACTTGATAAGATACTCTGAAATTGATCAATTTCGTAGCTGTCGAGTTCTTGTTCTGTGACTGCTTTTGGTTCCAATATAATTTTTCCTTCCTCGTCAAGTTCTAGCGATATTGTCTGAACTGGTAGCTTGTCACCTATAACCTTATTTAAACATGAAACATGGAAAACTGGGTGCAATCAAGAAGCTGCAAGAAGCTCTAATTTGTATGTCATAGTACCAATCTTTTGCAACGCCTTGTATGGACCATAATACTTTGGTGATAATTTATTATCCTTCTTAGCTTGCTTGAGGGACATTTGCTTATATGGTTGTAGCCTTAAGAATACCAAATCACCTACATCAAAACTTCTTTCACTACGATGTTGATCTTCCAGTTGTTTCATTCTATTCTGTGCCAACACGAGGTTATCCTTTAAGATTTGGAGGAATTGTTGTTGATGTTTGATGCGATGTTCCACTGCTTGAACCTTAGAATTTTCTCTTAAATATGATGTGATGGATGGTGGCTGATACCCATAAAGTGCCATAAATGGGGTCATTTTTGTTGTTGTATGGAAGGAAGTGTTATACACCATTCAGCCAGAGGCAACCATTTGACCCATTGTGTCTGTTTATCAGATACAAAGCAACGAAGATATCCTTCCAAACATTTGTTTACCATCTCAGTTTTCCCATCAGATTGAGGATGATAAGATGAGCTATGAGCTAACTGAGTACCAAGACAAGAAAATAATTCTGTCCAAAAATTTCCAGTGAAAATGGGATCTCTGTCACTTACAATAAACTTTGGGTTTCCATGTAGCTTTTGAATTTTTCCATAAATGCAGTAGAAACTGTAATAGCTTTAAATGGATGTGATAATGCACAAAAGTGTGCATACTTGGTAAGTCTGTCAACTACCACCATGATGACACTCTTTCCCTCAGACTTGGGTAAACCTGTGATAAAAATCCATTGAAACCTCCTCCCAA
>APFE031119060.1:0-14585 GCA_000404065.3 Pinus taeda | reverse complement strand
TCACCTTATATTTACGAACACTCAAAAAATGCATTATATTTAGGTGAAAACTGTGGGCAAAATACTATGGGACAAATAACATGGACTAGATTGTTATTAATACCATGCAAAAAAACATTATTAACCCTAATATTAGTATTAATAAAAATAAAAATGGCACATGGTATTGACCCATGGTATTCGCCAAAATGGCACATGGTATTGAACCATGGTATTCACCTGGAATGTAGCCTATTTAAATGGGGGAATTAAACCAGCATAGATCCATCTTTACTCTGGATCTACTAACCCCCGAGAGGTATCAACTATCTTGATATGCAAACTAGCATAGAGTGAAAAATATTTGATCCCTCTCGGGGCTTTGTGGATGTTGTAATTTAATGTATGTTAAACATTTTAGCTTGGTTAAAATAAAAATCAACTATTAATTTTATTAATTTTTATAAACTACTAATAGTAATTTTCAAGCTCCAAGTTTATGATAACCCATGGTAATACCAAGCTCCAGGTTTATGATAACCCATGGTAATACCAATATCTTACAAGATTTTATAATTGAGTAAAATATTTGCCATTCCTGGTGAGAGATTTGCCAAAAAATTATATATACATATTATATTTTTGATAAAATCACCTTCCATTTTTCCTATATACCATAGAGATTCGCCCATTTATTATACTTATAAATTTAGGGGGGGTTCTTAAAATTTTCCCTGATGCGAGCCATCTGAGGAGGAGTTTCGTCTTTGCTTGAGAAATGGGATCATATTATGTAATCTTATCAACAAGGTTCAGCCAGGCGCAGTGTCTAAGGTCGTTGCAAATCATGTTTCATCACTTCCTCCTGAAGGACGGCCTTTATCTGCTTATCAATATTTTGAGAATGTTAGGAATTTTCTTGTAGCTACTAAAGAGTTGAATTTACCTACTTTTGAAGCTACTAATTTAGAGCAGGAAATCTTGCGGTCGGGTTCTACGACAAAGATTGTTGACTGTATATTGGCGCTGAAATCTTACTATGAATGGAAACAGAGTGGAGGAAATGGCTCTTGGAAATATGCAGGCCCTTTGAGGTCCTCTATGATTCCACGAAGCACAGGAAATTTCCTTCAACGCTCAACTCCTTGTGTGCCTGTAACGGACACTGAAACAATCCAAGACCTATCAATTATAAACATGGATAATGGAGAAAAACGACTCGGTGACATCTTTCAATCTAAAGATACATTGGGAGATTGGTTAAAACGGTTTGCTATAGAAATGACAAATGACAAGGAAAATGTTGATCAGAACCTTGTTGAAGCCATAAAAATTGTCGCACCGGGCTCGATGAAAGCATTCATGAATCTTATCATTGCAATTTTTGTAGAAAATAAACAAGACAAATTTTCCCTGATTCAGAAAAGCCAGGATCAAGACAATCAGCTCCTTTTGCATTCTCCAGACCAAAAAAATGGCGACTGTTCACCTTTTCAAAGTCAGGATCCAAAACCTTTGCATATAAGTCAGGAACATCAGATGCGTTTGGAAGCACAAAGAAAAGAAGTCAAGGACATAAGCGACTTATTACTTAGAGCACGGGAAGACGTACAAGGGTTTCAGGCAAAGTGGCGAAAGCATTTTGAATTGCTTGATAACCAGGTTGCAGGAATTTTTAAAGCCGCTAGTGGATATCACAGAGTTCTGGAAGAAAACAAGATCCTTTATAATAGCCTTCAAGAACTCAAAGGAAGCATAAGGGTATACTGCAGAATCTGACCCCATTTTCGAGGTCAATCTGAAGCCCACAGTGCAGTGGAATTGATTGGAGAGGATGGATCCCTGCTGGTCAATACATCCAAAAAGGGCAAAGATGTACAGAGGATATTCAATTTTAATAAGGTTTTTGGGCCATCTTCTATGCAAGAGGAGATTTACATGGATACACAGCCATTGATCCGATCTGTAATGGATGGTTACAATGTCTGCATTTTTGCATATGGTCAAACAGGATCTGGGAAAACCTACACCATGAGTGGTCCAACAGGTGCTTCTGCAAAGGAGATGGGAGTCAACTATAGAGCACTCTGTGACCTCTTCGAGTTGTCTCAAAAGAGGAAAGATTTAATGGTGTATGAAGTCTCTGTCCAAATGATAGAGGTGTACAACAAACAAGTGAGGGATCTTCTCGGAGCACTGACCTCAAGCAAGAAATTAGATATTCGAAATAATGGTCAAAAGGGATTTAATGTACCGGATGCTATACTTATGCCCATTAAAGCAACTTCTAATGTTTTGGATTTGATAAATTTTGGTCAAAAGAATCGCACCGTTAGCTATACTGCACTAAATGACCGCAGCAGTCGTTCTCACAGTGTGTTGACTGTGCACGTGCAAGGTACAGATCTTGTTTCTGGGTGTAACCTTCATAGCTACATTAATTTGGTAGATCTTGCTGGAAGTGAGAGGGTAGATAAATCTAAAGTAACTGGAGATCGTTTGAAGGAAGCACAATACATAAACAAGTCCCTTTCATCTCTAGGAGACGTTATTGCAGCATTGGCACAGAGGAATTCACATGTGCCATATCGAAATAGAAAATTGACTCAATTACTTCAGGATTCATTAGGGGGCAAGGCAAAGACTCTAATGTTTGTGCACATAAGTCCTGAACCGGATTCATATGGAGAGACAATAAGCACCCTTAAATTCGTTGCACGAGTGTCCTCTATTGAACTTGGTGCTGCACGTTTGAATAAAGAAAGTGGAGAAGCTCGTGAACTTAGAGAGCAGGTAGACAGTTTGAAGAAGGCGTTGGCGAGGAAAGAAGCAGAAGTAGCACAGTTACAGAAGGTGAGAGAATCTCCACTTATTGACAAACACAAACTCCAAACTCCAGTGCGAAGTCGTAGATGGAGCCTTGAAGCACCTGGGATAAGCAAAGTTGAGGTACAGGATGGTATTTATAATTTTGGGATGGATACCCAAGATGACAAGTTGGTAGATTTAGGGGAGAGATCCAAGCTTAATGAGACGCCGATAGGCAAACAAAATGGCAACCGTCGGAGCAGTCTGTGAAATGACCGTAGAAATTTATCGGGGCTAAAAAGTGGTGGTACAGACGGTGAAAAAAATACAGTAACTTATAGTGTGGCTCCATTCACATCGAAAAGGAATTCTCAAATTAAAAAGTCACTACAGTCCTTTGGAAAACTAATCAATGGTGAAAAAACATCTACAATTCAAGTTGAATTATCACCGCCTGTCTCTAGCGGTGAGCGAAGATTATCTATTGGTGGACAGAGCCAACCCTTCTCAAACAGGCAGCAGCCACTTACAGTGGTCAACAATTCAGGAAGTGGTCGCCCTAGGCGAAATTCACTTGAGGGAAAAGCACCCTTGGGATCGAAGATAACAGCTTCTCCAAACGGGCATGCAAGGCAAACTTGCAAGACACCACCTGATCAACAGGAGATTAAGGTGGGAAAACCTGATGTAATAACCTTCAAAAAGAGATAAACTCTGCACGTAAGAGGAAATTTTTCCCGTAAAATACGTTGAAATTTTTTACATTACCGTCAGGCATGACGTGTTTAGAAGAAGCCAGAACGTATTTTGACGGCTAAGAATTTTTTGAAAACGTCACTAATAGGTTATCTAATCCTGACACCTTTCCACTTCAACTTGGAACGGACATTATAATACGTCCATAATGATTTTATCAACCAATAAACTTTAATTTTGAATCCTACTTCAAAATCCAAAAATGTTTACTACAGAATTTTGGGTAAAAAGCTAAAACGTAAAAAAAATTATATGGTGGGTAAAGAGTAATCCAAATTCCAACTATACCGCACACCAAGAAATAAACTAGCAATTGCACCAGATGTTGCAAGGAAACACCGGAAAGGAATGATGTCATTGACCTTCTTTCCAAAGAAGTCGCGCAACTGAGCAGAGGACAATGGATAATACAACAATACAGGAACGGTGACTTCTTCCAGATATATCATAGGCCATATATAGATGAGGAGGCAGTTTCCTAGGATTGATTGACAGGATCAATCCAAACAATGGTTTCTCTATTTTTATTTTGCTTTGTCTTGTTTTTATTATCTACAGAACAGTCTACCAAACAGTATGTATATAGTTTTTGCACCTTCAAGTTTAATGAAGGATTTTGTAACATTTAAGCAAGACCAAACTCCACCAACTGACAGTAGTGAAAGCATAACACAATGCTAGCATAAAACATGTAATTTTCTTAAAATTTTAATAAAAATTAGGCTTTTTCCTTGGAAAAAAGATTGCATTATCAATCACTAATAGTATGACACGTAAATTCTATTTTTTATGAATTAATCTTATAAAATATATATTTACAAAACCCTTTATTTTTATTGTCTAATTCAAAATTTTTTAGAAAAAAATTATAATTTTGCTAAATTAAAAACCTCATATTTGATCTTCAGGTTATGCATGTTCTTCCATAAGAAAAACTTACTTACCGAGAGCTCAGGGTTTACCTTCCATTTTCCTGTTCTACCACTTCTGCCGCCGATCACCAGCAAAGAGCTCCCCAAGGAATCTGCAAGCAGCTGGAGCAAGAATATAGCGATGGTTATGGACAAGCTCGTAGAATATTTGGAGGACCCTCTAGAGGGAATCCCCATTTGGTACCATCCCCAGAAAATTCCCGTTGGCGGTTACCCTTTTGACAATGCGATCTCGGATGCTGTAGCCTCTCCGCCCTCGATATCAGGTCTTTCGAACTCGATGGCCACACTCCTGGAAGCCACTCCCTTACTCTCAAACCTCACTTCTCAGCCGCTATAGCCATCTACCCTATCTTTCGTGGACCACTCTCTGGATCCTGGCTTGGAAAATCTCTCGGTGGGCATTGCACCCTTTCCACCCTCCATTGGCTCCCGTGTCCCTTCTGTCGCTCAGTCTAGTGAGCCTGTGTCTTCTGCTCCGGAACAACAACCTATGCTACCCTCCATGGGCCCCCCATCTGGTAATTTCACAGGGATCTCACCCATTTCTGGATTTTTCTCCATGGAGGCTCTTTAGGACCCTCCTAATTTTGGGGCTCATCCTCCTCTGAGCGAACCTCTACTGCCCACAGATGAATATAGGCTACAAATGACTAAAAGACAGCGATGCCCAAAACCCAAAGCTTATGAGGCTATTCTAAGGCTCAGAGAGGACATTCAGTTGAGCGATACTATGGAGATTGCTGACAGGGTCTTGGTTGGAAGAGTCAAGGGGAGGAACTACAGTGCAACTAGGGTGAAGCAATGGACATCGGAGGTTTGGGGACAACATCTGGCTGATCCTCCTTTCGTCCAAACGTTTTTTAGGGGATGGTTTTCCCTCCATTTCGCAAGGGTCGAACACACGAATTGGGTCCTCTCTACGGTTTGGCACATATAACAGGTTCTGGTGTTCCTGCACAAATGGACGCCCTTATTTGACCCAAAATGCGAGAAGCTAAATGCTGGTCCCCTATGGGTCCGTCTCCGAAGGCTACCTTTAAAATTTTGGTCTGAAGATGTTTTAAGGAGACTTGGGAATGTCTTGGGCTCATACCTGGATCATGACAAATCCTACCTTATGACAGGTATGATTGCCTACGCAAGGCTATTAGTACATTTGTATACCAGTGATGGCTTGTAGGAATACATTACAATTCAATGGAGAAATTTTACTCGGAGATAGACATTGGATTATGAACGGGTACCTTTCAGGTGCAGACGTTGCCACAAGATTGGCCATCTATTTAAAGAATACCCACTCAATAATAAGGCAAGATCATGAAAAGAGGCAAGGGCAATCCCATCTAAGTCAGTGCATGAATAGGAGGAACAACCTCCCATTGAAGACCCAGGGATACAAGCCGATTCGGTGGATGCAGGAAAGACACCCTCCAGAGAGGTCCCTAAGAAACACGGCAGACTAGCACTTCAACCACCCTCTCCTCCACTCACAAGGGCCAGAGCAGTTGCCAAGGTAGCATCATCATCAAGTAAGAGTTCTCCCTCCTCTCACCCCTCTCATACATCTTCTATTGCTGATGGCTTGACATTTCCTCCATTTGGCATCGAACATGGGATTACTGGAGTATCTCTTCCACCCACACCCCCCCCCCTTGCCCTGTCCCCCTCACGCCCCAGCCATGTTCTCCATCACTCCCTCTTCTATCCCGAAGTCCCTTCCACTATATTCCCCTGTTCCTAAAGACGGGCCTCCCTTCCTGAGATACCAAACCAAGTCTAAGGCCAAAAAACAGCAGGACGAGCACATTGGTCTTGACCTGGTACTCTCCCCTACTCCCCCTAAACTCCCTCAAGGATGCCACTCTTCCCTCTCCAAAGCATAGAGTATGGCTGGAGAGGAAATCACTTCTGATAGGAAATCTACCATCCTAAGGGCTCTTAGAGCACGAGGCCCATTACCTGAGCCTCCCTCATGAAAATTGTATCATTCAATTGCAGAGGGCTAGCTAGGACCAACTGGTCCTTTATTGGCCTTGATGCAAGTCGTCATTCGGGAGGCATTGCCCTGGGGTTCAACTTGCACACTATTAATCTCTGCAACTGCTTGGGGGGGGCCAGGTTATCTTAGGGCAGACTTGTTCTCAACTAACCTAGGGATGGAGATATGGGCTACTAATGTCTATTGGTCGTGCCAACACAGGCCTAAATTTTGGGGCCGCCTACTTAACTCTAAACTCTGTCAAAAGGATTTTCTAATCATGTGAGGGGATTTAAAATTCTCCATAGGACATGCGGAATCATGGGGACGAAGAGCACAAATTGATCCCCTTTCAGTCTATTTTGAGAATGTACTGGGAGCCCACAATATGATATATATCCCCATCACAAAGACGCAACCGACATGGCAGACAATATAATAGGGGAAGACAGTCTACCTCGTAGACTCAATAGATTTCTTATTAAGGAAGGCCTTCTCAATCAGGGCCTAATTCATAGGCAATGGGTGGGATCGGGGGGCATCTCTAATCACGTGCCTATTTATATGGAAATCAGCGGGGGGCAGTGGAAACCTAAGGTTCCCTTCAAGTTTTGTGCCACATGGCTGAAGGACCCTTCCTAAGTTTGTATGGTCACATATTTCTGGAAGGCGCACCCCCCCTACTACAGCAGGACACATAGTGGAAGGATTTGCTCAAAACCTTAATGAGCTGAAGAGACTCTCCAAAATTTGGGCTCAAAACAAGAGGAGGCGAGATGATCAAACCCTCAGAGAGGCTGAAATAGAAATTGTGGACTTTGAGAGTAACTTGGGAGGTGTGTACAGCTTCAATGAACACAAGGATAGAATCTCATCTCTATATGCTGATAGAGGGGAAATCTTAAAGGATAGCAAAGAATCATGGAGGTTGAGAAGTAGAGCGATCTAGATGCTCGTAGGGCATGATAACACTAATTTTTATCATAAATTCGCAAATGGAAGGCAATCAACACCATATGGAAGCTTCCGAATGAACAGGGACACCCTGTAAACACCTTCCCCCAGCTAGCAGCATTGGCATCCTCTCACTTCAAGAAAATATATAGAGCACCCCCAACAGTGAACCTTACCGAAATAATACAAGTGGCACAACTATTCCCACTGTATGTGGATCAGGAGGGAGGCAGGGAACTAACTAAGGAAGTCACCTTAGGAGAGCTGGAAGCCACCCTCAAATGGTTCAAGAAAGATAAGAGTCTTGGGCTTGCCGGTTGGACGATGGAATCCTACATAGTATTGTTTGAGATTCTTGGCTCAAACCTCCTCAAGGTAGTGGAAGACTCCAGAGTTAATTGCAAGATGTATGAATCCTTTAATGCTACTTTCATTGCTCTTGTTAACACCCAGGTTGTTCCCTTTGACTCCCAAGGGAATACGGCCAGGGTAACCACTAACCAATCTTTGGGTTACAGCTTCTAGCCCAACTGCAATCAGAGAGGGCTCTCTCTTTAAGGTTTGTCTTTGTTCTATGGAGATTTTAGGCTAGTTATGAAGTAAGGGTTTTGGTTTATGTTTGGTTGGAAGGATGTCTTTCTGTACTTAAAGTGGAAATCTGCAGATAATGTTAGTTCATTGGGCAGTGGAGTCTGTGGCTACTGGTTTTGAAATCTTGAGTTTGAGGAGCTGGGGTTACAGGGCCATTTAAATATTTCATAAAACCAACTTGAAATTGTGATGGTGAAATGTAAACAACCAGTGAAAAGCAATTAAGAATTTTTCACTACGCTGGGGTGTGAGAAAGAGATATATTCCTCAGGAGAAAACTTGAATTCCTGAAACAATAATTATTGTGAAAGATATAGTGTGAAAGGGTAGCAATTAAGAATTACACCTTTATTACTATAACTGAAGAAAACATTTATAATAGCTTAGATTGAGTTCAGGGTAATCTGTGATTAAATCCTGTAACTATTCTTTTTCCTTGCCATTAACTGTAAAGCACAGAAGCATGAAAGAGATATGAATGATAGCAAAACACATAACAAAGAGTTGTAGGGAAACTTATTGTGCCATGAGATACGCAGGAATCCTGTAACTTTCAGCTAAACACCATAATGCATCAAACAACACAGATCTTTGGAAATTCCACCGCTTTTGTATTACTTCTCTGAGAATTTACAGTAAAAGAACTATAGAAAAGATATCAATAACATCCGACCCCTGCAAACTCAGCGAGGGGGAATATATAGAAGTGTTTCATACAAAATATCTCAGGCATTGAGTCATCTGAGAAAAAAAATCTTCACCAACTCGTACAGAAATAGTAGATAGGAAGTTATTACTGCTTTCAATACAACATAAATGCTCTTTAATTCTGTCAGAAGATTTCGACCTTTGGAGGTCACTGAGTCGGTTGAGCGCTTTGTTATAACTGCTGAATGACGTGTTTTTGCAGCTCTATCCTCCTGTAGCTTTTCGGCCCTGTCACCTGTGACTGTCAGTGCTGCTGTGGTGGCCGAATGGTTTTGCTGAGTTGGCTCAGCCTCTCTCTGCATACATGCTGATCTATCAAAATTTTCCTGTGCATGACAACTTATATATTTCAATGGAAAAAACATAATTACTGGCTCTGGTTCAGTAGTAGTTGTATTAATCCATTCCAGACTTCCTGTGTGGGCAATTGATGTCTTAAAATTGCCTCTATAGTCTCATCCGCCTCTGTATATTTATAGAAATTCGGAGGCGCATCAAACAAGTGATTGATTTCATTCATGATAAAAAATAGGCTCTGTACCCTGTTGTAGAGAGTCTGTCCTGATGCTGGCCCTGATTCTGCTGAAGTGCTGGCCTTTTCTGCAATCTGATTTGTAGCAAAAGTGTTGACCCTTTTGGCATAATTTTCATGGGAAAGTAGTCTTCCTGAGGTGCCCATCAAGATAGGAAGACCTCTGTTCTGCAATGCTATGAATTTGTCCATGAATTTATTGATGTCTGCCTGCATATCCTGGCTTCTTCTCTCTAATGTCTGTACCAGGTTTCTTAGTGTTAGGACCCTTTTGACCGTCGAAATGGTCTCAGTCCTATTGGCAATTCCCATTTTTACCAGCTGAGAGCTTGTCCTGTAATTAAGCACATTTATCATTTTGGTGGCAGCTTCAGGCATACTGCCTAGAGATGCCCTTGCTCTTTGGATTTCCTTATGTGCTTTTCCAATGAGCCCATTTGCTCATGAATGGCTTCAATGTATTCCCACTGGTCTGTGATGGATTGGCCAATATTGGCCCATAGGATTCTCTTGAGCTCAGCTGTTACTTTGTCAAGTGTGAGCTCTTTCTCTAGCTCATTTATTCTCCTTTTGAGAGTCTTTACCTCTCTTTCTCTCTCAGCTACGTTTTGCTTGGATTTATCATATTTTTCATTGTGCTTAGCCAGATTTTCTTTGGCTTGATTCAGCTCTGACATTTGGGCCTCCAAGACCTGAATTTCATTTCTGAGCTTCTGCATATCAAGACTTTCAGCCTGCTCTGTTGTTGGTGCTGAGGTGGAGGGTGCTGCTTGCTCTGTTTGCTGAATGGGAGGGGCAGTGGTTTGAGGAGCTTCTTCCAGATTGACTATTTCTGGAGGAGGTTGTGAATTTTGGCCTGCCTCTTTTTGTTGTAATGCTGCCTGAAGTGCAGCCTCTGATTCCTCCAACTTTTCTTGTGTTTGGATGAGCTGTTTATACAGTGTTACCAGCATAGCTGCTGCATCCTTGTCCTGTCTTAGCTGGGCAACTTCTTCAATTTGGGGATGAAGAGTTGCTGGGATCTTGATCATTTTCCTTAATGCTGCCATATCAGCATCCCTTAGTTTCAACAGCTCCTGCACTGCTTTGACATCCTTAGGATCATGCCCAAGCTCTATTATGATGTCCTCCAACGCTTTGATCCTATTGTCCTTTTCTTGAGAGGATGCTCTTTCCAACTCAAGTTGTGCAGTTGTATTATTTAGGCTATTTTCTAGCCTGTAGTTCACCAATGTTTTGTCTGACAATGAGGCATATACCATCTCACCCGTTTGCTTGTGTAATTCAATCTGATCCATCGGGTGGATGTCCTTGGCAAGGACTTCAAGGTTGGTCCTAATGTAATCTGCAGCTGACTGTGGCTACTGCATGGCTGGCATGAAATGACTCATGATCATTTTGCCCTCATGGACATCATAAGTAGACATAAGTCTTTGCTGGTTGGTGGGAGCCATTTTCAACAAATGATTATATAATTGTAGCCTTATGGGCTCATTCCTCTTCTTTATGTCCTTGAACTACTGCTTGATGCTCTGTTCACCTCCTCTTTGTTGGCTTGAGGAGCTAACTTCTCCTCCTGCTGCCCTCTCTTGTTCCTGCTGGAAGGAACTTGCTAAGGCCTCCATGCTAGGTGGGCCCATGCCCAAAGATTGCCCTATTGGAATTTCTTGCTCTGAAAAAGGATTTAATCTTTGCCTCTTTTCCCCTTGAGTTGTTGATGTTGTGAGGGGAGTCTCTCTATCCCTTTTCCTGCTTATCTCCTCCTTTTGTGGGGTTTGGAGGACTGAAGCTTCAGCTCTTGTTTCTTGCCTAGGAGGCACCATTTGTGCTGGCTGCTGCTCAGTGACCATTGGGGCCTCTTCTGTTTGCTCTTCTTGCACTGGCTTCTCCTTTTCTTGCTGTTGTACCTGTTCTTGCTGAAGTGGCTACTCTAGCTCCATTTCTTTCTCCTTGCCTTTGCTAGAGGCTTGCTCTGTAGCTTTGACTGCCTTCTGATGTGCTATGGAGGATGAGGCAGCTGCTCCCTCTGTGCTTGTAAGAGCAAATACTTGTGTCGGAAGTTCTAAGTCAGCCATCTTAAGGAGATTTCTTCTTGCTCTTTCATTTAGTTCTTCTTGTGTGACAAGTTCCTCTAAGGTGCCTCTCTTCCATTTTGTTTGATTTTCATATTGTTCTATGTGAGGCAACCTTACATGGTCATAACTGGACAGCCTATACTTGACCCTTCTTAAGGTTATGAAGTGATTGGGGTCATAAGGTTTCTAGAGGAAACTGGTCTTTAGGCCAAGGCCTTCTAGCATTTTGTCTGCCTCTTGCCAGCCTTCCTCCCTCTTGTTTAAAACAAAATGGCCCAGTTGGTTTTTTACCTTCAGCTGTGCTTTCTTGCCTTTGCCTGAAAAGTTCTTCACATCAGCATTCCCAAACTGCCTGAAGTATTCAAGGGCAAACAATCTCATGGGCACATATTTGGGCAGTCTGTATGGGGGTAACTCACAACCATATATTCTAATAACAGTGTAGTTTTGGTAAAAATACCAATCCCCAATGCTGTATACCTTGGACAACTGAAGGATCCTCTGCATCTCATCAGTTAGTCTTGGAGGAGGAGAGCTCAGGAACAGAGACATGGCTGGGTGGATGAAAAGGTCTATAAACTCACAGTAAGTGTATGGAGAATAGGCTCTGCAGTGAAAAACTGAGGTCCAATACACTACTGACCTAGGATTTCCTTGTGCATCCACTCTTTTCATATCAAAAGAAAATTTCTCATGTTGATAGTATAAAATTAAGTGGTAGATGTAGGAGGAGTATCTGAACACCCTTTCCCTTGATAGGTTCATCAATTGCTCATGCATTTTGTCTGATATATAGGTGGCATAGTCATAGAAGATTGGAGTTTTGCCAAGGGAAAACATGAGCATCATTACTAGTACAGTTTCATCAAGATATTCAATTGAGTTATAACCCAGAATGGGATTGATCATATCTGCAAGGTCCCTGCCCAATGGGTTGAGGTAAACATGCAAAATGGGAGGGTACTGCACAGTATTAGATTTAGTATACAATTGGTTCAGCTTGGTGATCTGATCCTCTGTTATCTTAGCTCCTTGATTTATCAGATCAAATAAAGACAAAGGAACTAATTTCTTCTCAGTCTTGAATTGCAGCATCTCTCTGATGCCCTCAGGGGTAATGTAGAAAACAACTGAACCTGAGGGGTCAAGCACAGCTCTCTGAGTGGGATCATAACCTTCAGCACATAGGTGAATTAGGTCAGGAAATTGATTGACCTGAGGAAGCTTGAAGATTGCAAGGAAGGAATCCCAAATGCCCAACACATCTGTTCCGACCACATGTTTGGCCTTTAATTCATTTAGCAGGTGGAGGTGGAACTTTCTTTGTATTAGGAATTCCTCTAAGATTTGATAGTCCAAATCTGCTAAAGCCTGCCACTCCAATTCTCTCTGAGGGGCATTCAAAGGGGCAATATTGAGGGCCACAGGTGCTACTGGTGTATCCATAGTTACTTAAAAACTCAGATGATAGGTGAATTGGTGTTACTGTGCAGAGTAACAGAAAAGAGTATTTCTTGGAAGAAAAGGTGAATTGAGAAACAGAGAGCAGAAGGGTCAATGGAAGCAATTGAAATACTGCACACAGCACTAAAGAAGGCAAATACTTGTCTTCAACAGACTTTTTTTTAGTAATTAGGTGTAGGTTCGGTTTCCCTGTTCACGACTGCGCGAACAGAATGAAGGTTTTTGTGAAAGCTTTGGTAACAAGGCTTAGCCAGTGAATTTCGACCTTCCAACTTCAAATGGGAACTGGGCGCAGGGGATTTGCCAGTGAATTATGTGTTTTCTCTGTGTTTTAAGTGAATATAGTCGATTTGCAGACAAAACCAGGCTCAGAGGGGATTCACAAGGATAAATACCTGGTAAACTGATAGTGCGGGTCACAAATGCATGTGGGTTGGCGCGTCGATGGTCTCCAGGTTGAATTCAGCTGGTTGGCGCAAGCTTGGACGTAAAATGCATGCAGAAGACAATAGAGGCGTTTTTGCAAAAAGTGAAAAAAACGCGAAAAATTCGCCAAAATATGGATTTTTGGGATATTGGCGCCTTTTTCGGATGACGTCATCGGGGGGGGTCAGGGTCGGATGACGTCAGCATGATGTCATCAAGTGACGTGGCAGCTTGTGAGTGGTCCACGGGGATGGTGAGGTGGCGGACAGGTGGAGCAATGGCGGACGAGGGCGCGGACGCGACGATGACGTAGCAGTGACGCTGGCAGTGACGTTGGCAAGCAGATTAGTGGAAACCGGAAACCGCAGGCAGTATCATATCGCACCGCTTTTGATATGGAAGTGGAGTTGTTAGAGGGGGTTCCGATACATTGTGGGGGCGACGCGTGGCCGAGGCCTGACGTCACCCTCTGACAGATATCGGACGCTATCTTTCAGACGTCGGAGCCGGTCCGATATACACGTGAGCCGTTGGATGAAAAGCACCCGATCGGATGGTCGACGGGTTGATGAATTGTCTGGACAATACGGCGTTGGGCGGGCAATAAAAAATGATTTTTCATGGGATTTGTGCCCGACGGGACCTTTAGAACTATTAACGAATTTGTATGGTTTTCTAATGTTTTCTTTATAAAATCGCGCAAGGCATTAAAACTTTGGATAAGTCGGGAAAATGGTTTTTCAATGTATTTTTGTATAAAATCGCACATAGCTCCCAAACTTAGGATAAGGCGGAAAAGTGGGTTTTCAACATATTTTTGCCTTTTGAGCGGGTTTAAGGGTGCAAATGGGTTTTTTCCAAGGTTTCTTAGGCAAAATGAAGGGTTGAATAGGTAAATGAGGTCTAAAGGAGAAAAAGAGGTAAGGCTTGGGTTCTTAAACTCACCAAATGTCAATTTAATTCCCTAGTAGTGAATCATATGGCTATAATGCCAAGGGGGGGATATTTATAGAATGTTTGGGGTTTATACACCATGGTGTTATAATAGTAGGGAAAGGGTGACATAGGGAATTAGATAATAGAAGTTAGGGGTTAATATGGAGGGAGGAGGTGAATGAGGAGTGATATCACTAAGTTTATTTGAAAACAACTTAGCTTAGGGAGTAGATCAAAATGAAAAGAATTTTGCACAAGAAATGTGGCTCTTAAAGGAAACAAGAACCAACACAAAACCTTGAATTCTTTCATAAACACAACTGGTGTAGGGATGTTAGTAATGAGTGTAAAATAAGGAAAAAGGGAAGTTAGACATGCTCCATTGTGTTGTTTTCTTTATATTGACCAGCAAGATTCAGTTTGAAAGGAATACATCTTCTGCA